>JAUZST010031485.1:0-29074 GCA_034779995.1 Parotocinclus haroldoi | reverse complement strand
GTTTAATAAACATTTAATATGTTACATCAATTATAGCACGTCCCGTCTTGTAACATAGGGCATGTTCGATTAATCGTACCAGCCGGATATTAGGACCAAAACGATCGCGTCCCCATGTGCCCCCGTTAACCGGAATCGACTGTACATGGCTGCAATAAGGAGTATGGAACTCTCTTTAAACTGTTACTGTGCTTGATACAAGAAAATAAATAGATTGTAAAATAATTAAGTTACCTCACAAACTTTGCAGCCACCGAATGACGTTTTATTATAGAAGAATAAAACATTCTCTCACGTCCCCCTTTCCACAAAATGCAGCCAAAGCATTCTATAACCACTTATACTAAGAATTCAGTAAAGTAAAGTAATATACAAAGTATTCAATTGAAAAAAATGTTCTCGTTTCAAATGCATCCTAATTGCACTGTGAGGGGTGAATGTGGACAGGATAGGGAAGCTGATCTGGTAACCAATCTGTGTGGCGCCATCTAGCGACCGTTATGCGCCTGTAACCGTCCATGTCTGAAGACTGCTGCCTTTTGACCGCTTTAGTGGCGCTTTAAGTAGGTAAATCCAGCACGGGAAGCAAAAGTTTGGTTAAAGTGTCTAAAGTAACGTGCACAGCTGTGCGTTAAGTTTATATAAAGCTGCGTAGTTCGGCAATTTTGCAGATCTGTAGTTGCACGTTGCAGCCACCCTCGGTGCAAACGCTTACCCCCGTGGAGCAAACCCAGGGCCACAGGGATGAAACACTTGTGTAAATGATTTCTGCCCTGTCCTTGTCGGTTTACAGAACGGTTTGGCCACGTTTCTGTAACCCGGCACTAATCTCAGGGTACACGTTTCAGTCGGTGCTTCGAAAATCCGTTTCAAAAAGCCCAGTGTATATTTTTCTAATTAACTTTGACAAATGTTTAAAAGTTTTTGTTTTGGCAGCCCGTGTGTGTGTGTGTGTGTGGGGAATATGGAATATGGCACTAGAGAAAATGTGCTTCGCATGCCTGTGGCATGTCTACAGACGTAGTTATTTTTGGGACGTTTTTTCTTTTTTTTTGTCTTGTCCTGTCTGAAACAGCTGTGAGGCCTTGTGTTCAGAAGGAACATTTTTCTCGTTCTTTTTGCAGCCAGTCGTACTTTACTGAGCTTCTTGGTTGTTTGGTCAGTTAAAGTCGTCGTGTACGATAACTGGCCACTTTATTAGATACACCCCAAGTCGGGACTGCTCGAGTCACAGCGCTGCGTCTTTAGTATTTCTTTTACCTTCTGGATCTGACGTGTTTAATAAGTACCCGTTTCGACTCGTCGTCCTGTCCTGGTTTTACCATCAGGCTTCTGATTTGACCCTCGATGCCTTCCTTTTCCCAGGTTGTGCAGAGCGTCGAGGATCATCACCAGGAAGTGATCGCGTTATACAGAGAGAACGGCTTCCACGGCTTGTTGGCGTACGATTCCGACTACGCCCTGTGCAACATCCCGTACTACTTCAGCGCCCACGCGCTCAAACTCAGCCGCAACGGCAAGAGCCTCACCACCAGCCAGTACCTAATCCACGAAGTCGCCAAGCAGCTGGATCTCAACCCCAACCGCTTTGTCATTTTTGCCTCACTCTTAGGTACGTCAACGCTCCCAACGTCACTTCGGGGGTCACCGTCCTTGCCCGTTCTGGTGCTCGGTTTGAACTCGGCCTGTGATTGGCCGGCTAGATATTTGCGTTAACGAGCAGCCGCGCGGGTGTACCTAATAAAGTGGCCGGCGAGCGTCCCTTTCTGAAGCGCCTGAGCATTTTCTGCTGTTTGCAGGGAACCACATTTTGCCCGACGAGGATCTTGCTGCCTTTCATTGGAGTTTACTCGGTCCGGAGCATCCCTTGGCGTCTCTGAAGGTACGGTAAGCGTTTGGGGCGAAGAACACGCTCTCGTCCCTCAGATCAGTCTCTCGGTTCCCCTTGGCGTTTGTTGTGTTCGCGCTTGAACGCGTGCCTGAATTACGACCTCGCACGCGTTGGCGCTGCCCCTGGTCTGCGGAGGTTATTCTCCGTGGCACGCCATTGTGTCCAGTTTCCTTGGCAACCAGATTAAAAGACGGCCTGGCTCTGAAGAGCTGCTGGATGTGCGAGGGGTTCGTAAGGGCAGTAATTCAAATCTGAGCAGATGATGTTCTTCTTAACTTATTATAAGTCAAGATTTATTTCTAGAGTCTCAAAGCGGCTTTACAATCTTCTATGATCTTAAAAGGCGGGGAAAAACTCCCTGAATGTCAAAGGAAGAGACCTTGCGAGGACCGAGACTCAAAAAGGGACCCGACCTCTATGGGTGGCCCAGGTGTTAATTGAAATAGTTAAGTTTCCGCTTAATCCACACGGGGTCGCGGGCCAGCCGCCGCCCACCCGGCAAGGGCAGGATCAACCCTAGACAGGGCGCGCGCACACACACACACACACACACACACACACACACGCAGTCATGGACAAAGTCACACACTACGGGCCACTTTAGTGGCACGAATCATGTTGGCCTGCATGTTTTTGGACTTGTCTTTGTGGGAGGAAACCGGAGTACCCGGAGTAAACCCGCGCAGACACGGGGAGGACATGCAGAGTCCATACAGAAAGGACCCAGGCCGCCCCGCCCTGGGGTCGAACCCGGGACCTTCTTGCTGTGAAGCAGCGGCGCCGCCGAAGGGTCGACGTGGCAAAAATCCTAACGCGTCCATTTCAGACCGCCTGTAATGAGATAAAAGCCAACGTCAATGTTCTGGATCCAGGTCCGTGCCCACCAGCTGGTGCTCCCTCCCTGCGACGTCGTGATCAGGGCCGTGGCAGACTACGTGCGGAATCTGCAGGACATCACCGACCTGGAAGCCATCGCTAAAGACGTATTCAAGCACTCCCAGGTAAGCAGCCGTGCTGCTGTAGAACGTGAGCGCTGACCGCTCTGTGTAGGCTTCCATCCAGCAGTGTTGTCTCTGTGCTTTCCGTTTCCAGTCTAGGACTGATGACAAACTCGTCCGGTTCAGAAAGGCGGTGGAGTATTACTCGACTGCCAGTAAGTTCCCCCGGTGTTCCTCCAGCATAGGTAAGCTGACCTTTCTATCTCGAAAGCTATTTTTCATGTGTGTCTGTCTAAACGGCGCTGATCTCCAACTAGTTTCTGCGTAGCTCAAGTTTTTTTTTTTTTTAAATGTTTGTGGTTTGCTGTGCCTGGGGCCAGGTCGAACAGACGGCCTCTTGTCTGTCTCGGTACTTCTCAGACCTCTCAGTAATCCTTAAAATTTTCCCCACTAGCCTGCAGACCTTGGGTGCACTTTGGAATGGACGCTCTGCCCCGTGCATACAAATGGGCTGCTACAGAAAGGCTCCTTGCATGAAGGCTGCGAACGGTGGAGGCAATAACACTGATGCAAATGCAATGAAAACGGTGCCACTTGCGCTCGCGTGATCCAGTTAATTGGTTGACGTGGATCTTCGTTCGGCCTTCTGCGAATTTCTGTCTATAGCGCTTTTTACGATGGGAAATGGTCCGGGGGACAGCTTTGTAGCAATTTTAGATCATTTAATTTGAAAACTTGCAGGGCCTATAACGTCTAGTTATGTAATCTGTGCTATGCGAATAACCTAAACTTGTGCGAAATCATTACCACAAAGTTTGTTTTATAAGAAACTGTTGAAAAATCTCCTTTAATGTAGTGATTAATCGACTGAACATGAAAAGCGAAAGTAAAAAACACGTACTCTGGTGGTGAACTCGGGCTGCGACCTGCTCAGCCTGGAAGCCAGGTGGATTCAGTTCCAGTTTTCCTTTTGGTTGGCTGTCCTTACTAATCTTTTCGGGCGGCAAGGGGGCTCGGTGGGCGGCACCGCTGCCCCACAGCAAGAAGGTCCCGGGTTCATTCCCGGGGTGGGGCGGCCTGGGTCCTTTCTGTGTGGAGTCTGCGTGGGTTTACTCCGGGTACTCCGGTTTCCTCCAACAATCCAAAGACGTGCGTGTTAGGTTAACTGATGTCTTTAAATTGGCATTGACTTGTTGTAGATGTAAGAAGAAGCCAAAACACAAACGGCCGAAATCTGCACTGACCAATTTTGAACCTGAATCACGGAGTTCGAGGCCAGAAAGGTTGAGCAAGTGTGTGAAAATGCGAGCCTAATAATAATAATAATAATAATAATAATAATGTCTTTTTTTATTTTCAAATCCAAAAACATCCCAAAAAAAATCCACGTTCTCCTTCTTTCTTGATTTAAGATAAGCCGAGCTTTAGAGAATTGACAAACGCCCACTCGCCGGCCACTTTATTAGGTACAGCTCACTGGTACTCCGTCGGATCCCCCTTTTGCCTTCGGAGCTGCCTTAAATCTTTTATGGCGGAGATTCAGCGGGAAGCAAGAAACGTCTTTGAGATCTTGGTCCATCCAGAGGCCGAAACATTGAGTTTCAAAGCGTGAACTGCCGAACTGGAGTCTTAACTCTGGACGTCTGCATTATAATACGTCGGCCTTAGATAGCTAGGCTCTTGGAGGTCAGCAGCCTGTAGCTCAGACCCACAGCTTTGGATCCTTTGGATGGAGACGTGGATCTGGATGCCCAGTTATTGGAATAAATAAAAAGATAAATGCGCGGGTTCGCTGTTGGCTCTGAGAGACGACGGCATCTGTAATGCTTTTTGAAAGCGTCAGTTCCCGTTATCGTTTCATAATAACCCCCAGGGTGTGCATATCACAGTCAGAGTTTTAGTGTCTCATATACATGTATTTTTTTTAAACTTGCAGCCAAACCAAAGCGACCCGGAGTCCCTGCTGCCGTGCCACCTTGCACATCGCCACAGATGCCCAACATTCCACAGCCCTCTCTCCCGCTGAAGCCTGGGGTAAGTGCGACGCCCGTCCAGTAAGCCGGATAAAAGAGCAACTTAACTTTCAATCAACAGGAGCGCACACTACTGAAGGCGATTCCGACTTTAAATCTCGCAATTGTCACTTTATTTCTCTGAATTACTAGCATCTATTCAGAAAACTTAAGCCTTTCTTTTTAAGTGTTGTTTATAAACAACCCCTTTCACCAAAAAAACCCATCAGCGCAAGATTTGCAGCTGCAGCCCGTTGGTTGTTTTCTTTATTGACACGGGGCAGTGCCAATCATAACACCTCCCTTTGGCCCGCTGCAGCGTGGATACGTCCGTAACGTTTTCCGTTGGGAAATACTGAGAGGGAGGGAACGCGAAGGAGGCGCAAACGCGGCCAATAAGATGAATTAAAAAGTCGTAATTCCGAGAAGTAAAACCGTAAGGCCTGTAAAACTCTCGTTTAATCAGCCTTAGGGGTCCTTTGTTGGTCAGAAGGCTCTTCGTAGAGACGCCCTACATAGGAAGCAGGCAGCAAGGGCACTCCCTGGGTATTGAGACGGACCCGATGAATGAATACACGTTAAAAGTGACGGTGGTGAGGCTTTTCAGGCCGTAACTTGACAAGCATTTAAACCGTATTGTTATCATCATTTATATTATTATTATTATTATTATTATTATTAGGGTGGCCTCACAGCGAAAAGGTCTGCTTCTGTCCCCAGATGGCGTGGTCTGGGTCCTCACTGTGTGGAGTTTGCATGTTCTCCCACTGTCCGTTGTTGGACTGTGGTAGCCTAGCGATTAAGGTACTGGACCTTCTGGACCAGAAGGTACAGGGTTCAAATCCCACCTCTGCCAAGCTGCCACACTTGGGCCCTTGAGCAAGGCCCTTAACCCCCAACTGCTTGGATTGTAAGACTGGATAAGGGCGTCTGCTAAATGCTGTAAATGTAATTGCCTCGAAGCCAGAAGCGCCTGTGTTGTAGCTGAGGTGTAGACCGACGTTACTCGAACGGGCGAACTCAGAATCACACCCGTGGGAGAACTTGTCAGCGCGAATAAATCGAACGTGGAATCCTGAACTGGCCGGTCCGATCGTTCTTTCTCACCCAGCCCTGGTCGCATCGTTTTTTTCGGCCCAGTTTTGGCTCCTCCGGTCCCGCTGCGCGTTTTACAGTCCAAGCCGTTGGGAAGTAGGCGCGGCCGAAGTGCGTTTAGGAACAGAACGACTGCGGTCATCAAACTGTGCGACGCAAATCAGCTGCCGTTTTGTCTCGACCCCTAATCAGAGCCAGCAGGACTCCTGTGAGCCAGAACCTAAAGGGCTCTCGGATCAGAGCAGCTTCGGCAGCATTCCCAACGAAGGCAAGCAGCACACGCCCCTGTACGAGAGGGCCTCGCCGAACCACGCCGAGCCAGCCTTCCTCAACGCCTCGTCTGCCTCCTCGTCGTCCGAAAACGAGGAGATCGCGGGCCCCACTGCCAAGTGAGTCACCAAAACGCCTCTGTAGACATGACGTGCTCGATTTATCGGCAAGGGCAGCACAGTTTGCAGGGGGGGGGGGGACGGTACGGGGCAGGCCTTTAATTGCTTTTTTTCCACCATGTTTCTTCATTAGCGTAACCTCGTTGGGTAGTTAGTTTTGGTTGGACCGAAACTGTTTTCATCCTGTATCAACCATAGACCGTGACCAGACGTCTAACTATACATTTGTATTCAATCATTTTGTGTCCAATCCGGAATTCTGTCAAGTCCGTGACATCGAGCTGCATGAGCATGGCATGGGCTTGTTTACATGGATTTAATAACAATCCGATCATAATCCGCGTAATTCTGCAGTTATCTGGTTGTTCAGTCTGATTGCCTAGGACTACGTCTAGGTTTCCTGGCGGGCGTGTAAACCCTTAATCTGATCTCAGTCACTCAAACATAACCGGACCGAGCCGAGAAGCGCCTAGCAGAATCGAACACGGTTGCCAAGTCTGAGACCTTGCTTCGGTTGCTTCTGTAGAACCTGCTGCTTGTTTCTCTGGTGAGAAATATCTGGCAACCGTGGAGTTAAAATCCAGCACCTGCCAAAAGGGCCGCCAGACGCATTTGGCTAGAATCTGACGAAGCAGCACGGAAGCAGGGAATGAGCAAGTTCATGATGTCATTGTTAAAGCCCTTAGTTCATGCCAAGCCGGTCAGATTTGTTGCCGTAGCGCCTTTTACGACGGAGCGTCGTCTCAAAGCAGTTTTGCAGTCATGGGATTGCTGTGATGATAAGGCCTAGTCCCAAACCGAGCGAGGACAGGGCGACAGTGGCAGGGAAAAACCCTCCAAACGTTATGAGGTAGAAACTTGGTGAGCGAAGTTATCTACGTTTATACAGTGCTCGCAAAAAAATTAGGCGATTATGTAATTATGGGATGTTTCCTTTTGGACTATGCCCTAATTGTGTAAAGTTGTAGTTTTAATTCAACAGGAGCTAAATAATATTAAAACACATCCTTGAGTGTTTGTTGGCTGGTTGCAATTCAGAAATCCGATGAGTCGTGTAAACCCGGAGTACGTCTAAACTCAACAAAACCGTGTTGTTATCAGTTTTTTGCAGTTCTCGGATTATTAAGGGCATGTAAACACTCGCCGGCTCGTCCCATTTAAGCGTTACCCAGAATGCATCGTCGTTCCGTTATACCCATGACTCTTTAACGGCAGGCTCCATTATGTAATGCAGCCGGCGTTTATCAGTGCTTAGTGAGTCCATGAGGACACAGCCCAGCTCTTTGATCTTTTTGTTGCCTTAACAAATGAAAAGAAGCGTTTGTTTATGACAAGTTACTGTACAAAGTCTTAGGCCAACCTTCGCTTTGCCGTATAACAAAGGATAACAAACAAGGACAGTTGTGCACAGTATTAAAAGACTTGTGTAAGACTTGAGAAGCACCTGGCAGCTTTATCGTGATGCCAGGGTACGCGGCGGAGTAAATAATGAGAGAGTAGGGATCATAGTGTGGGAGTAAAGATCCTACTGAGGGAATAGGTACCCTAGGGAAGGAGTACAGGTCCTAGTAAGGGAGTAGGGACAATTATGAGGAGGTGGGGATAATGATGAGGGAGTAGGGACCCTAGTCCAGGACTACAGACAGAAGTGGGAGAATAGGGACACCATTGAGGGAGTAGGGGCAAAAATGAGCAAGTAGACATCCTAGTCAGGGAGTAGAGACAACAACAAGGAAGTAGGGATCCTAATAAGGGTGCTGGGACCCTAGTGTGGGAGTAGGGACCCCAGTGAAGGAGTAGGGACCATAGTCAGGGAGTAGGGATGTTATTTAGGGAGTAGAGACAACAACAGGGAAGTAGGGATTCTAATAAGGGTGTCGGGACCCTAGTGTGGGAGTAGGGACCCTAGTGTGGGAGTAGGGACCCTAGTGTGGGAGTAGGGACCCTAGTGTGGGAGTAGGGACCTCAGTGAAGGAGTAGGGACCCCAGTGAAGGAGTAGGGATGTTATTTAGGGAGTAGAGACAACAACAGGGAAGTAGGGATCCTAATAAGGGTGTCGGGACCCCAGTGAAAGCGTAGGGACCCCAGTGAAAGCGTAGGGACCCCAGTGAAGGAGTAGGGACCCTAGTCAGGGAGTAGGGATGTTATTTAGGGAGTAGAGACAACAACAAGGAAGTAGGGATCTTAATAAGGGTGTCGGGACCCTAGTCAGGGAGTAAAGACAACAAAAGGAAAGGTGGGATCCTTATTAGGGTGTCGGTACCCTAGTGTGGGAGGAGGAAAGACCCAAGTTAAGGAGTAGGGACCCTGGTTAGGTAGTAGGGACCCTAGTCAGGGAGTAGAGACAAAAGTTAAGTAGGGATCCTAATAAGGGTGTCGGTACCGTAGTGTGGGAGGAGGAGAGACCCCAGTGGGAGTAGGTGTGGGAGTAGGGATCCTATTGAAAGAGAAGGGATAATAATGAGGGAGTAGGGACACTAGTGAGAGTATAGGGACAAAAAGAGGTATTATGGACCCTAGTAAGGGTGCAGTGACCGTAGTGAGGGCGTAGGGACGCTAATGAAAGGGTAGGGAGGGTAGCAGCCATGAAACCACTTTTTCAGGTGAGGCCAGACTAAATGTTGACTTCTGGCTGCAGATTTCTTGCCTGTTCTGTTCGCGTCTGAGACCTAACTGAGACGTAATTGTGTCCGGTCTTTATACCGTTGCCAAATCAACAGATCAAAGGATGGCTTAATAGTGTGGGGTGCTGATTTATTTCGAGTTTGGAACCAGGACAACGCTCTTGTTTCACAAACCAAAAGCTCAAATTGGACGCTGGTCCGTCGAATTTTCGTTCCATGCTATTTTACAGACATGTTTTGTGGCGCAATTGGGATCGAATTTCCCGTGATAAGAGAAGCCAGTCATCCAACAGTGGGTTTGCGGCTGTGTTTCTGTGACAGCGGGACAAAACGTACTAAATGATGCATAAATCTGTAAACGTGAGACGATTAAAGCCGTAGCTCATAGTCTTTTTGGGCAACTGGAATGTAAATATAAAGGATATTTGCATGAGAAAACTGTGTGCAAACGTTAGGTAAATGCCAGTGCCTTTATCGGGAATGAAAACGCGTTCAAAACCACTGAATAATTGAATAAAAATACGGTGACGTTACCGTTAAAACCCCGTCTAGGTTACAGCCGTAACCAGAGACTCAACGAGTGAATATGAAGCAGTTTCTATACTTGTAGGTTAGAGAGAATGCACAGGTAATTGGGGTACAAATCCAGGAGTACTACTTGCAATAGGACAGGCTCGTAGACTTCCGAACACCACTTACAGCTTACAAACAATCAACGAAAACTCAACGAATTGCAATACAACGAAGTCTCCAAACACATCAGCCGAATTGGAGCAGTCTCTTCTTGCTCTTAACTCCCGCCTCTGCTCGTGGATCCCCGGCGTTGACTGGCTGCTGAGCTTCACAGCTGTTCACAGCTGTACTTTTTCGACCTTGGCCGTTCAAGTGAACGTTAAGCTTAGCGGTTTTGTGTATAGTTTCGTTTGGCTCTGAAACGTTTGCCGTTTTTTTTTTTTTTTCCCTTTGGTTCGCAGCCATATCAATGACCATAAAGGATGGGACAAAAAAAAAGATCAGCTGGACAGCGTCCCGGAAGGAAACCTGGAGGACCAAAATAAAGTGGGTGATGTGAAATCATTTAGCATTTACACCACGGTGCTGCTTTCATCGCATCTCATGCCGGTCCTGCGTTTCCTTTAACTCCTTTTAGTCGGACCCTTCTGTGAACTCGCCTGTGGGTCAGGGCCTGGAGGGAGGCGGTCACCAGGGGGTCAGTGTCCAAATCCCATCTCTGCTGTCTATGCCGACCAGAAACCACATGGATATCACCACCCCGCCCTTGCCTCTGGTAGCCCCCGAAGTGCTGCGTGTAGCCGAACACAGACACAAGAAGGGCCTCATGCACCCCTACATCTACCACATCCTCACCAAGGTAAGAGAAACTGGTCTGAATTGTCTATCCTGTGTAATAGACGCCTAAACCTGGGGGCTCTAAATATGTCCGTTCTCCGGCTGACCCTCGTTTAACCCCGTGCTCACAGGGAGAGATGAAGCTCTCGGTGGCCATCGAAGACGACGCTAATAAGGAGCTGCCGTCCACCGTGCAGCTGTACAGGCCGATCCGCCAGTTTGTTTACGGTGTGCTCTTCAGCCAGGCCGAGGCCAGAAAGAAGGCGGAACGGCTCGCCATGAGGAGAAACCGCCACCCAGAATGTAAGTACCACAATAGATGGTCCTAGCCGTTAAGTTTTAATGAACGTTATTGTCTAAAATAAACCGCAGCTATACGACTGTCCTTGTCACTTGAGTTCAATAATGAATCCACACAAATGAAAGTCTAGTTTAGATCATATTTGTGCAGAAACGGACAAAATTCAGAAGGGTTCACAATAGGGGTGGGCGATACGACCCTAACGTAATATCGCGATATTTTTAGGGGACTTTTGCGATAACGATATATTCTGCAATACATTTCAACAATAAACATTTCCAACAAAATAAATCTTGTACTTTAAAATTCCTGACCCCGCGCCGTTTTGGGTTTTCCCCGTACCTGGCTACGTGCTCCTGCTGGAGGCGGTGACACAGATTCGATTTGTTGTTACAGACCTTTTGTGTAGCTCGCACATCATATCATATCTTACTGTAGTTTGTTGTACATCTGATATTTTGGACCAAAACCACCTCCACGTTACCGAAGCCCCTCCCCTTTTTGGGACAAACTCCTCCTCCGCAGAACCCACTTTGCGCCGTATCTGTTGCTCTGCCTGTGAGATACGTACTGGACGTACGCCGTGCTCTGCGTAAAGGCATTACGTCATTACGTAAGAGGCGCCGGAATATCCCGATATGGACGTGACCTTCCAAGCGCCACTGCTGTCTAGGTAACGATGGCTCATATCTTAAGACGGCCCGGTCGGTTAGCAGCACCCCGTGTGGACTTTGGTAACCGCCGAATCGTAGGAATCGTAACGTTCCGAATTTCCCGGCTGTGTTTCGCCGCAGATCAGCCTGTTATCATAAAAGAATGGGCGGCGTACAAGGGCAAATCTCCGCACACCCCCGAGCTGGTGGAGGCGCTGGCGTTCCGCGAGTGGACCTGCCCCAACCTGAAGAAGCTCTGGCTGGGCAAAGCCGTGGAGGACAAAAACCGGCGCATGAGGGCCTTCCTGGCCTGCATGAGGTCCGACACGCCGGCCATGTTGAACCCTGCCAACGTCCCCACCCCTCTCATGGTGCTGTGCTGCGTACTCCGGTGAGCTCACACAGACGGTTCGGGTCTATATCGTGGACAAACTGTCGACCGAGCTGCCATTTACCTCTTCTGAAGCGAGTTTAGATTACTGGGTTACAGTTTTGTCGGCCGTGCAGTTGAGCGCGTGGGACGTTCCAACAGAAGGAAAAGTGGGGGGAAAAAAAAGATCTTTTCATACCGCTTTTCGAATTGATTAACGCGGATAAGCTTTCGAGCTTCGTATGCTTCGTTCTTCCTGTAAAAGCTAAACTACTAAGCTAAATCGATGTTGAATTGGTAAATATCCAGGGGGAGGGGTTAATTTAAGAGAAACACAAAAGTAGTAGAACTGCAGGACGGAAAGTTTGAGCTCCTCGTAGTTCTAACACCACGTATCACCCATCACTGGAGACAAGAGGTTTAAATAGGAGGACATGGTGACTTTTAGTTTGCAGCTTACAGCCGATAACTGTGGGTTTCAACGCCTTGCCCAAGGGCAACACTGGTAGCTTGGCAGTGCCGGGACAGTTGTTGAGCCAGCACACATTCACGGTTGTTATTAATGAACATACTGGCAAAAAAAAAACATGAATAAATAAAAATCGATCTGAATAAATAACAATCCACCGCAGCTGTTGTGGCACTCTGTTGTCGTTTTGGCCCGGCGTTTCGATTTCAGTCACCGCCCTGAAGCTGAAGGCATATATATATATTTTTTTCTGGATTCCGTTGTTTTACTGGTGGTCTCTTAACCGTACTGTGTTCTGCTGTATTTCACTCCCTTGTGTTTCACTCCAGGTTTATGTTACAATGGCCGGGGGTGCGAATTTTACGTCGTAACGAGCTCGATGCTTTCCTAGCCCAAGCACTTTCTCCTAAACTTTATGAGCCTGACCAGCTGCAGGAACTGAAGGTGATTGCAAGGCGACCGTTCGTGCGGAACGTCCTGGGAAGACGCTGTGACCGTCCCTCAAACCGCCCCCCCTGTTTGGCTTCAGAGGAAACGGGCGTGGAACGGGCTCGAGCCTTCCCAGGACGTTCCTTTCCATGTTGCGCCGCTTCAGCACGCCGGAGCTTAGATTGTGTAAACGCATGCGCTACAGCTATAATCGATAGCTGGCTTTGCAGGACGTGACGCCACGTCTGCTTACGGCGGCCAGGGGACGTTTTGGGTCTGTGTGGGTTTGGGTGTGTGGGTTTCCTTTGAGTGGGTGGAGTTGTCCCGGTCATCACGTGGTCCACATGGTCCGTTTGCCTTGCCCTTGTCCCTGTGTTTGTGTTTAGCGTTGCGCTTGCTCTGCTCTGTAGGCTGCTCCCGCTGGCTCCTCCCCCTGGCTCCTCCCACTCCTCGTGCTTGGCCCCCTGCCTCTGGCTCAGTGCTGCGCAGCCGCTCGAGGCACCAAATACCCAGACCCTGTGCGTAACTCTGTGGCGTCTGTGCAGATCGAGAACCTGGATGCCCGTGGGGTGCAGCTGGCGGCGCTCTTCATGAGCGGCGTAGACATGGCGCTGTTGGCCAACGACGCGTGCGGACAGCCCATCCCTTGGGAGCACTGCTGCCCGTGGATGTACTTCGACGGCAAGCTGCTCCAGAGCAAGCTGATCGCCGCCACGCGCGACAAGGTCCCGCTCCTCGAACTCTGCGGCGGTCAGGTAAGAACAGTAATTAAATGCCACGTTTTTCAAGTGTTGCACGAGGCACAGGGTGGGTCAGAAGTCTCGGGACACCCTCGCATTTCGGAACCGGCCCGGAAAATGACGTATCCGAATACCCCAGCAAGAAATGGGTGAGGGGGCGTGTCTTTTAGGCTGTGTCCGGAACGTTGTCGGGTCAAGGGCAAGTATTTTCCAATGGAGGAAAGGTGGTCGAGTAGGACATGAAAGAAGATGAGAACCGCGCGCCGTCAGATTTGTAATATCGCTCGCGGTTCAAAGGTTATCAAGACAGAACGTTCTAAAGTTTGTTGCTCATCACAGGTAAGTGAAACTGAAATCGATGATTCTGATGTCCGGGGAACACCGCTGCTGTTTCATAGCAACAGACTCCCAAAAACCGACATCCAGAAAGATCATCCCTCGTTTGCTTCTGTGTACATTTTGTCCGTTCCTTTTATCTCATCTCAGCGGTGCATCTAATCTACTGGTGGCCTAAGACTTTTGCACGTTACTGGGACTTTATTTTATATTTATTTAAGAGAGAAATCAGAGTTAAGTCCTGGTTCGTTTGTCTTGTCTTTAGGCTGATCTGGCTGCCAAGCTAGAGAAAATGCGTCAGAGCATTACGGAGGGTCTGAACTTCTCTCGGCCTCCTCACCCCCTCCCGTTTCCACCTCCACCTCCTCATGCTATGCCTTTCTATCCGCCCAACGGCACCTTTTACCCACCTCCGCCCATGCCTCCTCCACCACCCCGAGGCAGGGCCATACCGGGTGAGTCAACCATTCTGGTGTACAATTGGTCTTGTGGTTTGGATGATTGTTTTTGTTTTTGTTTTTTTTTTTTTTGGGGTGGCTTGGGATTGCAGATTCTCCACCATAACATAACTGGGACCAGGATTTACACTGCTCCAAAAATTAGAGGTTATTTAATTCGTACACATTCATTTTTGTGAAGAGTGCTTTATATGTAACTGGCAACAAAAGGTCTATGACTTTTTGACTTTTTTTTTTTTTTTTTTTTTTTACCTCCAGAGAGGTATCAAGATCGCATGGTCGAGCCGGAATTGGCCTGGTCCAATCGATCAACCCAACCTCATTTCTCTTAATAGTTTTAAGTGAGTAAAGATGATTTTTGTTGAAATTAGTATAAAAAAAAATTTTAAAAAAAAGAATTTTGAATCGTTATTCTCCAGGAGCTAAAAAGCTAAAACTTTTTTTTTTCCATATACGATGAAGCTGAAATGGAGCATTTTGTTTACAGTTGAAAAAACGTGAATGTTTGAATGACGGGGGAGGATTTTTTAAAAAATAGATACGAGAAAGTCTTTTGTTGAATGCAAAACTGAAAATGGCGGTTAAATCGAATCGTGTTCTCAGTATCGGGATTTTTATTTTTACGGTTTTTTTTTGTGAGTGTATCGTGACACCCCTGATTTTCACGTCAAGTGAAACCGTTCCAGTCCACGTTCTTTACGAACGCTGAGTTTGACCCTCGAGCGAAAACTAAACGACATGTACATTTTCTGTGTTAGTAGGACTTCAGGACATGCCGAGTCAGGGAGGCAAACTCGAGATCGCCGGTACGGTGGTGGGCCAGTGGGCGGGCGCTCGGCGTGGCAGGGGACGTGGTCCCTTTCCCATTCAGGTCGTGTCGGTCGGGGGACCGCACCGAGGGTGAGTCTCAGTCGAGCCGAATTCGATTTTGTTCCTGTACAGAGGGATGGCCAGCCGCAGAACGTTACGCTCCAGCACTGATTCAACTTAGCAGCGATTTACTGGGTTTGGGCTGGACTTTTGAGTACTCGTAACGCGCCCGTTAACGACCATCCGAATCAACGTCCATTCGTTTAGCGCTTAGAATGCAGTAATGAACAATTCAGCTTGGGATGTCGTAACGGCTGGTCCAACGAAAAAAGGGTTAATTGTAACGGAGCGTTTGGCTGCTCTGGATTTACCTACAAAAAATACAATACTGTATTACTCATTGCCTCTTGATTGTGTGCAGCCAGTGGGCTGTGCTTATTTCTGTTTACATTCAGTCGTTCTACAGTCTGTTTTATTGTGTGCTTGTAACTGGTGGATTTAATCGAGGGAGTGACATGTAGGACAGGTTTTTAAGCTTCGGATGCTGTGCAGAAGGAAAAGACCGTGACCACGGCCCGTTCCGTTTCCCAGTCGTTAAACGGGGCGCACACGTACCGGGGGTTTACATTTCCACCATGCGTATAAGCAAGCTCACACTTTGTTGTGTTCCGAGTAGACGGCCGAGAGGCGTGATTTCAACCCCACTTATAAGGACCTTTGGTCGCGGCACCAGATTCCACGCCAGAGGTTTCAAGAGTCAGGGATTGTACCAGGTGAGCGATCTTTATGTCCCCCTCATCATTCCACGCCTCGTTTTCACACTGTCCGTGGAACGACATCCAACCCCATTCCCATGCGACGCCCCGAACGTTGCGTACAGCGCAAATAAAAACAGAATACGACGATTTGCAAATCCTTTCCAACCCGTGTTCAATGGAATTCGCTAGAAAGACAAGATATTTCTTGTTCAAACGGATGAACTTTATAGGCACAGGGGCAACAAAAGGCTGCGAAAGTTGAGGAAGTCTCAAAAAAAAAAAACACCCGTCCGGGACATTCCACAGGCGAGTGTCATGACTGGGTATAAAGGGAGCGTCCTCGAAAGGCTCCGTCGCTCACAAGCAAGGATGGGACGAGGTTCACCATTTTGTGAACAACGGCATGAGCCGTTTTAGGACAACGTTTCTCATGGTGCGAATGAAAGGAATTTAGGGATTTCGTCGTTTACGGTCCGTAATATCATCCAAAAATTTCAGACAATCTGGAGAAATCGATGCAAGTAAGCGGCAAGGCCGGAAACCATCATGACATCATTCTGTAACGGATATTGTCACATGGGCTCAGGAACACTTGCAACAAACGCAAAGAGAAAGCCATTTATCAACAACACCCAGAAACACCGCTGGCTTCTCTGGGCCCGAGCCCTTGCCGTGGGTACCTTGCACATCTGTGAAGGCACCATGAATGCTGAAAGGTACATGCAGGTTTTGGAGCGACGTGTGCTGCCGACCAAGCAACGTCTTTTTCGGGGACGTCCCTGTTTATCTCAGCAAGACGATGCCAAGCTGCATTCTGCACGCGTTACATCAGCGTGGCCTCATGGTAAACGAGTGCGGGTACCGGACTGGCCTCCCTGCCGTCCAGCCCTGTCTCCCATCGAAGACGTGTGCTCCGTTCCGAAGTGCAAAGTACGACAACGGAGACCCCGGACTGTTGAGCAACTGATGTTGTACACACCAAGCAAAAAATGAGAACGAATTCCACCAACAAAGCCTCAACAATTAGTGCCCTGGGTTCCCAAACGCTTATTGAGTGTTGTTACACAGGGTTAAACGCGCCCCCGTCCCGTCTTCTTTGGAACGTGTTGCAGGCATCAAATTCAAAACGAGTGAATATTTGCAAAAAAAAAAAAAAAACTATATAGTTGATCCCTTTGATCATGAAATATCTCGTCTTTGTAGTGAATTCAATGGAAAATGGGTTGAAAAGGGTTTGCAAATCTTTGTATTTTGTTTTTATTTGTCTTGTACACAACGTCCCAACTTCATCGGGCTTGGGGCTTGAGACACGGCATGTCCTTTTTAAACTGCAACACGTTCGAACCCTGTTATCCGAATGTACCTTGCTTGAATGTACAAATTTTTCTTTTGTTGTTGTTTTGTTTGTCAATCCATACACTTGCCGGCCACTTTATTAGGTACACCTGTTCGACTGCTTGCTAACGCAAATATCTAATCAGGCAAGAAGAGTACTGTAACAAGTGAGGCCTCAAGAAATGTACTAGTGAGAAATATAATGAAAAAGCTGGCTTCTCTTTACATTGGACCCTCAGAATTCATTGGATTCATCTGTTCGAAGCCCTCGAATGATTTTTACACCTGTATTTGTATGTAATTAATAATTAAAAGCACGAAAAAAGGAAGCGTTTAACGACCTCCGTAGACAAATGCAGGTAAAATACCGTACCTACACGTGATATTATTATAATTTCATAATAAACTATGCATAATGTAGGATGGTTGCGCCACAGTTGTTCTTCTTTGGGTTTTATGGTAGATAACGTGCCGTTTTGGCGCACTGTCGCCACCAACTGGACAGGATTACGTGCAGCGGTTTTGGAAGATCGCACGGTTGAGCGTCTTATTAAGGATTCCCACGAAATCTGGGGCAGATAGAATTCGAACTGGTCAAGCAAAGAGGCGACACGTGCTGAAGGAAACGAGAACCGCAGCATAGTCTAGAACGTAGACAGGAACGTTGTCGTTCTCATTTTTGATAGGGTTTATGAAGGATGCAAAGATGGGAATGACGTTATAGTGTAGTACAGTAGTTATATTGTGTTTTAAATTAATTATCTTCAAATAAAATAATGTGCGCAAAGTCTCTAATGCACAACGTGCACGGCTTTACAGAACATGATGTGGACTGCTGTTAAGGTACTGGACTCTGGGCCAGAAGGTCCAGGGCTCAAATCTCACCTCGGCCAAGCTGCCACAGTTGGGTCCCTGAGCAAGGCCCTTGACCCACAACCGCTTGAATTGAATTGAATTGAATTAAGATTGTAAAGATTTAAGTCGCACTGTGTGGTAGCACCGCAAGAAGGTCCCGGGTTCGATCCCAGGGTGGAGCGTGGCAACCCTGGGTCCTGTCTGTGTGGAGTCTGCACGTCCTCCCCGTGTCTGCGCGGGTTTACTCCGGGTACTCCGGTTTCCTCCCACAGTCCAAAGACGTGTTAGGTTAATTGGTGTCTCTAAAGTAGCCCTTAGTGTGTGTGGATTAAGAAAGCTAATGGATGGATGTGCCATAACAGGAATTTGAATAGCGGGGTTCAGCTGTGTTGCCACTGTAATGAAATTTTATGTCCGACGCTCTAATCAGTTGCTCGTTTGCTTTGAACGAAACGTGGCATCATGTTGGTTGCCACGGAGTTTGGGTGACCTCACCAAAAGCGCTCATTTTTTCCAGGGCAAGCCTGCCTATGCTACTTCCACCGGCGAGGTGGGAAAAGAGAGGAGGAAGCCCAGCGCCGAGGGCAAAACGTCGTCCGAGGGCTCCATCGTGGCCGAGAACGGCGTGGAGGGCAAAGAGCCGGAGGAGCCCAACGGGAAAAAAGCCGACCGCAGGGCCCCCAGCCAACCTGAAAGTGCCTTTAGCAACGACTCCAAAATGTGCAATACGACTCCTCTTTTAAATGCACTAAACGCAGACAGCGAGCGGCGCAGAGACGAAGCTCTGAGCGGCCCTGTCTTAAAAACAGAAGAGTAAACCTATTTTTCTAGAGAGGGTGAACGGGGGATGGTTCGGGATTAAGGGAAAGATTGGAAAGCCTACAGTCGGTGTACCTTTTCCTCCGTGAAGTAGCGATAAGCGAGAAGTTAGAAAGAATTCTTTCGAAATCCCTCGGCTGACGACCGCATTCTCTCGGTCAGAGCGTTACAGTTGTACCAGTTTCGTAGAGAAACACTACCAATATCAGGAGCCAAGCCGACTCCCGTCTCACTGATAAAGACCCGTCTCAAACTGGTTGGACGGACCTTTTCTTTTACGTCGTCTAGACTTGCTGAAAGCCAAGATCTTTCATTTGGCAGTCTCGTCGGTTTGAGACGTTCTACCAATAGTTGGCACCATATATATTTGCCATTGTAATTGAATTTGTGTTGTGTCACGGTAAATGCTTCTTTTTTTTTTTCTTCTTCTTCCCTTTTCCTTTCTTTTCTCGCTCGTTTTAAGAAGTCAAACTCGCGGCAGGAACAACACAAGCGAGAATCTATTTCTCACCCGGGTCATCGCTGTGGGCTTACTGAAAAGCGTTTGAAAAATGAATCGAACGCCTAGCATAAATACGAGCGCTTGGGCCTTGATGATCTCGTTGTCTCGCTTCTGGCGTCCCGCCAGGCACGGCACCGACCCGGCGACCGTTGCCGTTGTCAGGAACTCGCCATGCGTCGACCGAAATTGGTGCGGTTTCTTGCCTCAGCTGTAGAGCAATAAATAAGTACAATGGTCGCGGCAACTTTCTTGCATGGTTCGCCAAAAAAAAAAAAAAAATGGTGTGTAGTTATGCATGTCGTCTTTTCTCCTTCCACCTCTACAAGTACTGTGCCCATTTGCAAAATCTTGAAAAGGCTATCCGATCAGTAATAGTCCTATGAAAAAGGTGTTAACTGTTAGTCATTTGCTCTAACCTTGAATTCTTTGTGATTATTGACCTCTGTTGCGTTGACTCGAAAATACCAGATGTTATCTATCCGCTTTAAATATTGTTAACCCTGCTGTAATCATCCATCTCTGTATCCGTTAACGTACTTCGTTGCCGTTTTCGTACCCACGTTGGCCGGCCGTCTCTCTGAGGGGGGGGGAGAAAATCTCTTATTTACAAAAAAAAAACGTACGATTCGGATCTCACCCCCCCCGAGACCCAAACAGCCCTGCTTTTTCCTTGGTTCGTACCAAGGCAACGTAACGTCTGACCCTCCCATTTAAGACTTACACTTGGGCAGTTAAGGCTCGACTCATTTAGGTGTTTCTTTTTTGTGTATTCAGAGCTTGTTGCGCGGCGGAACGAGAACCGTTACTTCGACTTTTCCGATCTAATCCTCCCGACGCTTTTCGTTGCACATTAGTGAACAGAAATACGGTGTATTCAGCCCCCTCCCCTCCCCTCCCTTTCCCTCCCCCGCCCGCAAAAAGACTAAAATAGGCTACTTAATGTAAGTTGATCAGAGTTTCTTCCTAACTCATGGGGCATCAAGGAATGATCTGCTGTTGGGTTCGAGTGATTGTGGATGGATTGTGGTGTGATGCATTTGAAGGAAATTGAATGCAACTTACAATGCTTAATAAAAGTCTTTATTCTTTTAGTATATATCACCTGTGTGCGGGTGGTTTGTTTGTTTTTGGTTTTTTTTCCCTTCTGACATATCCTGTTTTTTTTGGGGGTTTTTTTTGTCTTTTTGTGTCAGAAGAATAATGTTTTCCTATCGGTTATTGGAGCTGTGTTGTCACAGGAGCTCCTCATTTTACCACTTTGAAATGTTCAGCTTATTCCATCGTAAGTTAAACAGATCATGGACCGATGAGTTTAATATAATCTACATAACGTCTACACTAACCCACACCCATCCTAATTCATGACCACAAAACCTGTTTTCATTAAGCGTTGACGGAGCCCCTTGTAATTTAGTCAAGAATGGATCGAAAGTGAAAAGTAAAAACACTTACTCTGCCGCTAACTGCTCAGCCTGAAAGCCGAGAGGATTCAGATCCTGTGTTCCTTTTGGTTAGCTGTTGTTACCGACCTTTTTAGTGTGCACTAAGAAAAACATCCCTGGATCGCGACTCGACCGATCGTCATTGTTTTTTTTGTTTTTTTCCCCTGATTACTAGCTCTAAATTTCTTATTCGGAATGTGTTGCAAGAATGGATGTTATTTTACAAATCAAACCTGAGAGTTTATACTGTCGGCAATGAAATACAAATGTACTTTGAAGTATATACTTAAGTAACATCTGGGCCACCCCGTGGAGGTCGGGGTCCCTTTTTGAGTCTTGGTTCCTCCCACGGTTTCTTCCTTCTGCATTCAGGGAGTTTTTCCTTTCCACGGTCGCCCTAGGCTCGCTCAATTTTTTTTTTTAAGATCATATAAGATTGGAAAGCTGCTTTGAGACGATGCTCCGTTTTAAAAAGCGCCCTAGAAATACATTTTGATTGATTGAAATACAAGCCAGTGTAAGAAACCGGGACTCATTTTTTTTTTTTTTTTACCAGTTGGGGTTGTATAAGAGAAAACAATACTTAGAATAAGATTAAGGGCAAGTTCCCTAACGTGTCTATTGATTGTAACAGAAGTGAGATTGTTAGGCTACTGTAAATCCAGTCATGGACCCATTCAATGTGACCGATTATAATGGAACTGTACTCCAAATCTTTTAATACTAAAACGACCAGGTGTGATGCAAATACAATATACACATATCAACCTTAACATTATAACCACCTAACATTGTCTCGGTCCCCTCTGAGCCAGGCATGGGGCACGACAAGAAGACCTCTGATGACACCCTGTGGTATCTGGCACCAAGACCATGGCAGCAGATCCTTGTTAGGAGATCCATTAATCTGACTTGCTTGTCCAGCACACTCCACAGATACTAGAGTGGATTGAAATCTGGGGAATTTGGTGGCTAGGTCAACACCATGGCATAGCATTGCCCAGGTAGGTGGGGACATTTTATCTGTGTGTGTTTTTAGCTTATGACTGTTCAGTGCTTTATAGAGACGCATGAAGTCTGAACGTACGGTATTAGATCAGCATTAAGTCCAGGTCACATGAATTTAACTCTGAATATGAAACCCTGTTTAGAGTATATGCGTATTTGGCCTGTTGGACACATTTTGGACTGGGTTTTAAAATCTTGCCCTTGATCCAATACGGTGGCTTTTAAAAAGGTTGGCCATATTCAGTACATGGTCTAAAAGATACACCCCACCCACCCACCTACACCTATGACATGCTGGGGTATTCAGATACGTCTTGATGCCTTTTGTTTCGAAAATAAAAGGGCTTCCTGTGACTTTTGACTCCCCCTGTACTACCGTGAGGCGGAATTAAGAATTATGTACTCATTTTAGCCTGAAATAACAAATGGAAATTGGGTAATTTAAAGCTGAGTTTGGGCCAAATGCGTGTTCTTTAAGCAGCACGTTAGTGCAGATCATGTAAATAGACCTTCCCGTCCTGGAAAAAGAATAAGAAGTTCAGGGAAGTAAGGAGGTTGTTTAGCTGAAGTTAAGTGCAGACTGAATTCGATTGATAATTGTTTTATGCCATTTGATACCAGTTTGAAGCCAACATGATCCAGAAACCATGAGGATGATGATGGTGACCATATTGAGGAAATTCTGGGAACGAGCACCAGTCTTGTAGCACGTGGGAATATGTCGGTGGCGCGTATAGCAGGTTACGGTCTTTTAAATATCTGTTTGGGTAAAAAAAACTAAACAAAACAAAGAATCAGGACATATGAACCTATGTAACGCGGGCGCCCTTGTTCCCCTCCACGTGTCTCCTGCTTGCTAACGTGCCATGTCTGTAATAATTCTCAACGTTTTTCGAAGACCCGAGTCGTCACGAGTCTTCGTCTGTCTTTCTGTGACGCAGGACTTCGGGTGCCACTGGGTGACTGTTTAACCACCGAGTGTTTACCAGCTGTAGTGTTAATGCTTTGTCACGTTTCGGCAGGTGTAGGCTACAGTTGCGTACCAGCACGGTTTTACAACCGCGTATGACCCAGTAGGTTGGCTGTGCGAAAGAGAGAGAGAGAGAGAGAGATAGAGAGAGAGATAGAGAGAGAGAGAGAGCAGGCGGCTGATCCTCCGCGTGCCTCCGCGCCCGAACTCGGATTCGGTGTGTCGGTACAGATTCGTTCTCCGGGCTCTGGAGCCGCACTAATGCTGACCAGACATCCATCAAGTCGACTGAGCGATGTTCTAAGGAAAGCGCAGCTACATTGTCGTACGGTTTCCCCCCTTCTACAGTGGAGTGTAGTCACCAGGGGGCATGCAAACTGTATTGCGCTTGAGGAAACCGTAACCTCTGCGATGCGCTGGCGGAATAATTCAGCGCCATTCGGGATCTGAACGGATAGATGTCCGACTGCGCGTGCGGCGGAGGCGCGATCGTGCTGACGGGCGTCGGATTGCCGTTTCGCTCGCCTTCGCTCTGCTGCTTCCCCCCGTCTCGTTGTCTTTTCTCCTCCTGTCTCTCTCTCGCTCGCTCGCTGTTCGGAACTGATCTAACATGGCGACTGTGCCCGTGTATTGCATCTGCAGATTACCGTACGACGTAACCCAGTTCATGATCGAGTGCGACGCCTGCAAGGACTGGTTTCACGGCAGGTAACGGCGATATTTTGCTTTTGAAACAATTCACCGTCGCGTGTGGACGTGCCTCTTGTTTTCGTCCTTGTCTGCTGCTTTAGTTTGCGATCGCCCAAAGCGAGCGAGGCCGCTCGAAGAAGAAGGCGGAGTTACATTCAGCTGCCTGGGTTAGATACATTTTTGTCAACGTTTTTAAACTGTATTTTCGTCTTTTCTTGCCTAAGCGGCTGGATCCCAGGCGTTTTATCGCCCTTTTTAAAAAAAAAAAAAATCCCCCTCCCTGTGCTTTGTGCCGTAGCCAACCCAGCCCGCGTACAGCGAGTGTAGTCGCGGAACAGACCGAGGGGGTTCCTGCGAAACATGGATCGCTTTCGTTCAGGCTCTCGTGTCGGAACTTATTGAAATCCCCCCCTCTTATTTACTCCGCGTTTCCTCTGCTTGCTACACAATCGATCGGGACCCGTTTTGCCAACATGCCCTGTCTCGAGGAGATCGCGGCTCCCTGTGTGCTCACCGGGCTCCGCTGGTGGAATAATAGGCTGCTTGTGTTACGGACCGCAGATATTACAATAGGAGCCGTGCGAATGCTGCCCATCTTCCCTCCATCGGTGCGTCTTCGTTATGTACGTAAAAGAAATCCCACCCGCTGCTGACTGTTGAACGGTCTCGGACCGAGTCCCGTCCACTGACAGCGGGGTGTAGCTGGAGGAAATAAGCTCGCCCGCGCCAATAATGGAAGTCGTTCTGGTAGCTGTTTTGCTATTTTTTTTATTTTTTTTTGGCCTCCCAAACGATGACACGCGAGCCCCGATTTGCGCGGAAAAAAAAGCCCGGACCGCGTTGCGCGCCTGAATCGTTCCCGTAGCGGCGCGCTGGCTCGCGGAGCTTCGCTGTTGAAGGAGAGTTCCAGCTCATTGACGGCGCCGTTTACGCGCCTGTTTTTAACCCCGCGGTGGAGCTTAAAAAGTGCCTGAATGGTAATAGAGCGCCTAATGGTAACTAGATCTGAGTTTCCTCAAGGCGCTACGGCGACGCTTGATATGTTGTAATTTAGGTTTGTGTCCCAATACTTTTGGCCACGTTGGTTTTGGTAGAGTGCTGTGTATGTGCTGCTTTGTATGTACTGACACAAGCAGTGTCCCAATTCAAGGGCTGCGTCCTTCAGAGGACGCCGTAGCCATGGCTGGATTACTGACCGGACCGGTGGGGCCAGCGCCCAGGGGCCCTTGGGTCCTGGCCCAAAACATTTTGCGATGCCTGCTAACATTTATGATACAATATGTTTTTGTTTCCGAGGGCCCTCCATTTTAAGGGTCTTCTGACTATTAGGGTCTTTGACCTAGCCATGCTTCTGGGGGCCGTAGTAACTCTTTGCCCAGGGGCCCAGACTATCATTAACCTGTCCCGTTTAGAAGGCCAAAAGATATTTCACGGTAACGATGGATCCCACGGGTGGACCCAGTCTAAAAAATATTACTAAATAGTTAATAGTGCGCGTAAAAGTAACAAGACCAAGAACAAGTTTCCTGAAGGAGCTACAGCCATGCTCGATAGGATGCAACCTGGGTTCGTGTCCAAATACTTTTGGCCACGTGGGCTTTGGTAGTGTGCTGTGCATGTGCATGTAGGCTACTTTTGTATGTGCTCCCAATTCAAGAGCTGCCTCCTTCAGAGGACGCCGTAGCGGTGCAGCTGGACTGTCCCGCTTCGAAGCCCCGAAAAATATTTTGCTTTTGTAATTTCAATCGCGCACCGCACCACACGGTGTGACGTTCCACCCGGCGCCGTTTGAAATGTGCCTGTAGGTTAAGCGCTTCAAGGCTGTATCAATTACAGATGTCGTGGAGGAATAAGAATATCAGCACACGGCAAGTAGGAAGAATTTGAGTTCGTGTCCCAGTACTTTTGGCCGCATGTGAGCCAAGCACTGTATAGTAAGATAGCAAGAGCACAGATCGACTTCACCGCCGTGACTTGGTGTTTAATCGTGAATCGTGTCCCTAATCTGCACCGTGTCGTTAGAATGACCCCCCCCCTCAATCTGTACTTTTTGAGGAGATCGCTGATCAGTGAAGGCTATTGCAGGAACGTCATGTCCAGGGCTTTGCAAGCCAAAACTTCTGTCGGGATCTGGCGCGAGCGAACTCGCACGGGTGCAGGTCCTTACGGCTCAAAGGATCGCTCCGTTCCTCGGAGTCGACGTCCGCTGCTGGGCAGAGGACTAACCAGGAACCCCAGCGTTATTTTGGCATCCAATTGGTTTCCACAGACGCAGGAACAAGGTGGGGGCATTTGCTCCTCTTTGTCCTGGTCAGGGTCCCTTCTGGAGCTTATCCTGGAATGTGCTTTGGATGGGATGACGGTCCACCTGAGGGTCATTGGGTGGCCGTTAGAGTCCTGGGAAATGCTCTTTCCCTTAATGCCCACTCCTAACGGTGTGAATATTGAGACGCCTCACCTGGCTGGAGACACTGCTGGGAATCAAAGAGCAGTAAAAGCAAAAGCAGGACTGTGGTGACCTAGCGGTTGAGGTACTGAACTAATGGACCAGAAGGGCCAGGGTTCAAATCCCACCTCTGCCACGCTACCACAGTTGGGTCCCTGAGCAAGGCCTTTAAAACCCGCCATTGCTTGGATTGTAAGACTGTATGAACTGTACTTGAGTTGGTTCCTTTGGTGAAGCGCTGTACTGTGGACCCAGAAGGTCCAGGGTTCACTTCTCTCCAACCTGCAGCTGCTGGGCCCTTGAGCAAGGTCCTTGAGGCACCATTGTTTTTGCTCTCTGGATGGAAGCGTCGGCCTCCTTCCCTTAAACGGCAACTTGGCACGAGAGACTTTAACCAATCAGCTTTCTTACAGTATAAAATCATGTCGCTTAGTTTTGCCCACTTTGTGCACACGGTTAAGGCCAAAACCGGCTGTCCAAATCTTCTGAAAGATTTCTTATATATTCCAGATCAACCAATCACTAGAGCAGTCTTTGGTTTAAGGCTCTAGCTCTGGCTTGAGCCCTGGTCCTGCTGTCTGACCACGGCAGACAAATATGTATACCGTATAAAGACTGTGCAAAAGTCTTAGGCCACCATTAGTTGTTTTTGCAGCGCTATAACAGTTACGTGGAGTATCATCCACGCTCGGACCTTGGAAATTGGATCCGTCCATCCTACTCTTTTCCACTGATCTCCTTTGCGAGCGTTAGCATACCTTTGCTTTCTCAGCCGGTTTGTTTTCTAAAAGCGGGTGTCCTGGTCGCTACACCCTTCCAAAACTCCGTTTCCATTCAAGCTTCTTCGGACTGTAAAAGGGTCAAGTTGGCGTCGCGATGAAGTTGCCCGGGTGTGTTTTCTGGCTGTGTTTTAATCAAGAGGCTAAAAAAGAACAAATATATGGCCATTATATTATTTCTATCTAATCTAATGCTGGCCTAAGACTTTTGCACAGCATTGTCGGTTTGGCGTGAGGTTTGTTGACAGCTGTAACAGCTGCTCTGGACGCTTTCGTTCTACGTGAGTGAGTACAGGCAAGCGTCTTAACGGTGCAGTCCAAGTGAATGCGTTAACCGCACTTACGGCGTCAGCCCTGCTTTGTTGGATTTAGGCATGCGATGTTATTTTTGCTGTGAAGTTTGCGCGTAAATCCACTACACGTGGCTCTCCGTTTCTCCTTTCACATAATACATGCCGATTTGTGTGACTGTAGTCTCATAGTCTTGCCCTTGGGGTTCCAGTCATGTGTGGGCCCCGCTTCACAATAAGGACAGGTGACGTCCTGTGACAAGTCCAAGTGACAAGTGATCGATGTCCTTAAACGTGACCCGTGGCGGCGCCAGTGTTCGTCTATTATAGAGGTTGGCAGTGGGTGTCGCCGAAATGACTGGAAAATTTTAGAATAGGTGTCCCTTTCGAATGGAGCGGCCTCCTGAGAGCGCCGATCTGTACCAGCGGGTTAAAACACGATGCCCACCACCTTCACTCAGCATCTCTAGAAATCTGGGGTAACCTGAAGGACTTGGCAACCTTTGGCAAACTCTGGCTCGAACGGTTGCCGGAGAGAGAAAAAAAACAGGTTCTTGCTGCTTTCAGCCTTCCTGAAAGGACCCCACGTGGTCCAGTTTGCCGTGCGTCGAGTTGTTGTTGTGAGGTAGCAGAGCATGACATCATCGCTGTTTTACACTCTCTCTCTCTCCCACTCACTCACTCACTCAATCTCTGTGTGTCTGCCGGGCACCGAGCCAGTCTGAAGAACAGACCGACACAGGATCCCTGAGGTGTAGCCTGTTAACAACAATAACGGCTTCAGAGCAGAGCAGCTTATCTGTAGCTTATTGCTAAATAACCGAGTTGCGGTATTGTGCAACGTTACTTGCACTTTTATACGCCAAGTAACGGTCGTGCTCAAAATGAAATGATTTAACAGACGGCCGTAATGCAATAACAGCCACAAGAGCTCGGCCCAGGATGGCTCGCCTTGTTACAAGAAATAGACACAAGTACAGCGTTCCCTGGTTTACAGAGGGGGGGGGGGGTGTTACGTTCCAGGACCACCCCCGGTAAACGAAAATCACAAACAGCGAAAATAACAGCGCAGATAAAAACCCGTCACGTCGCCGAGTAGCGACTCAGGCGGCCGACGCTCTGGTCTTACTTCTCGTTTTTGGTGAGTATTCATCCGCCGAGTAAATACGCTACTTACTGTAAATCGTCATATTTTAGGATTTATAACATTCCTTTATTGTTAGAAATAATATTTTTTTTTAAATCGTATAAATATTGTGATTTTTTAAAATGTAAAAGTTCCGCAAAAACCCAGGAAACGGGGAAAAGCATATATATATATATATACACCAGAAGTTACTTTCTATTAACTAGTTTATATAACAAACAGTATTCTTGTACAGTTTATAGAGTTACACAATTGCGTGTACTAATTACACTGCGGTATCATGGGAATATTTTAATACATCATCAGTCAATATTTTACGGTGACCACGTTTGGTTTTATTAGCGGTTCTTGACCTAAAACGGAGCATTTCTTGCTCAATGAGTTAGTGACAAAAAAATAATTAATTGTGCACGCCCCATTTGGCACGTTCCCGTTACAGTCACGCCTCGCTTTTACCCGGATCCCGCCTCCCCGCCCGGTCTGTCTAGAAAGGCGGCGTCGCAAGATGACAAAGCGTCGTCTTTTAGCACATCGTTCGCCTGTCAGGAAGGAATCGCTCAGTCAGAGAAAAGCCACAGCTATCTGCCCCTGTCACGCTCTCGCGGTGGCATGTGTCCATCAGTGCGAGCGCATGTGCTTCGTTTGCCTTCGTTGTTCACAGATTGGATTGCTAGTGACAGCGGTGCAGGGGCCAGGCCCAGTGTAAAGGCTGCACACAGAAAGAGCATGTGTCCGTCTTTAAATATATGATCCTGTGTAACGGGATACCCGTGGTAGCTCGCTGTTGCGGCTCGCCTTTATTGTGCTACCTCTCGCGACGGGAAGCAAACCTGGCGATGCAGTTTGCACGGAGGAACGGCCCTGAACGCGCCTTTAGGCCTGCTCGGGACGGCGGGACGTTGAAGGATTTCCCCGAGGGGATCGGTAACACCTCTGTGGCACTGTGGGAAATGAAGTTCAAGGTAGTCATTCATTACTCTTTGGCAGGTTTTTTAAGAGCGTGGGGAAAGCCGCTTTGTACCATTGTCTGAAGTGTTGACGGTTCATTATTTACTGAGCGCAAACGACTTTGGAGACCACGCTGGGTACGGTCTTGGGCTATCGGGGGGGGAAAAAAAAAAAAAAAAAAAAAAGTATTGAACTTTTAAGGACATGAAAATTTGTCAC
>JAUZST010031474.1:0-29074 GCA_034779995.1 Parotocinclus haroldoi | reverse complement strand
TACTACCAAGTGTAGTGGGTGAACAATGGGGAAATATTTGGGATACAGCCGGGTTGTGACCGTGAATCTAGGCAGTGTACTGCTCGTTCAGTTTTCTTTCCAATTGCTGTGCTAACGTTGAACGTAAAGCTTTTATCGATGGACCTCTCTAAAAGTTTATAAGAACAGGCAGTACATAACCCCGCTAATCTGTTCACGGTTGATTACTGAATAAAAAAAAAAAAAAAACAATGGCCGCCCCAGCGCATGTTTCCAGAGTCCGGGCTTTATATAAACGGATCCTAACGGTGCATCGTTTCATGCCGCTGGATCTCCGGACTCTGGGGGATCAGTACGTCAAAGACGAGTTCAGGAGACACAAAGAAGCAGCTCCGGATCAGATCCAGCAGTTCCTCAAAGAGTGGGAGGTACGGCACGAGCGATACCCGGTTAAAATCACGGTTACGATACGAGCACGATCTAATATCGGGATAAAGCCACTTTGGTAATCAGGTGTTGACGCTGCTTAGTAACAGGAGCCCAGGTACGGCCCTCTGGCCAGGTGTGGGCATGTGCTGCAGGTAAAATGTTGTCCTGGTTCGGCAGGTTTCTGAGTTAAGTCCTCTTTATTTATTTGTATAAAGCAGCTTCACAATATTAGGTATCTCAAAAGGCCAGTCCCAAACGGAGCGAGCCTAGTGACAAGGGAAAATTACCTAAACGTTGTAAACCTTGGTTGGCCTAGATGTTAACTGAAACTGTAGGACCTGGGTTCGAATGCCGGCCTGAGCTTGGAACGTTTGTTTGGCCTCTTTAACGTAGCATCCAGCGACACACACAAGGCTACATCCATACACAAGTTCATCTCAAGACCAGTCATACATACACATACACAAGTCAGTGACAATTTAGAGACACCATTTCACCTAACACACATGGACTGTGGGAGTAAACCTGAGTACCTGGAGTAAACCCAGACACGGGGAGCCCCCATGCCACCCGCTTGGAACGTGAAGGTCGAGTGGTGCAGCTGCGGGGCCCTGGGAGAACAGGAAGCAACTTATGGAGCCGCACTCCGTGACGTCTGTAGGTGGGCGGGTGCCGTAGTGGTCGCTCCTCTTTATCGATGGGGAAGTGGCTGACTCGCCACTCCATGTCGCCTTCCGAAGCACTCCACTAGGTAAAATAAAAGTGGTTCGGAAGGGAGGGTGGAGCCGAGAGCAGGCGGGCGGCGAGTCTGGCAAATGTGATTAGCAGCACCGAGTGTTCGCCCTAATCCAATTACCAGCCCGGGGCCCAGGAGACTTCCTCCCTGACTAATAAATCGGCCACATCGCGACAGACAAGGTTTCTCCCAGGGGAGACTGAGTCGGGGGAAAGAAAGCGAGAAAAGGTACGATGGAGGAGGACAGAGGGTGATGGGGATGGGGTAAGTGAGGCACAGGGAGAATCGACTTTGTGGTCACTAATGCAGATTTTTGAAGTGGGGTCATGGGAAGCAGAACAAGGTGAACGACTCTTAGTGCTCCAGACAAGCAGAAGAAACATTAGCTGATTGGTTGGTTTAATGGTCCAGAGCCGACCCGGGACGTCTGGGGATCAGGATCGTTCACGAAATCCGACTGGACAGCCACTGAGAAGAAATGATGCCGCCTGGCCAAAATAAGCCGCTGGTTCAGTTCAGGCAAGCTCCGAAACAAACACGTTTGCATTTAACCCCAGTGGGAGCAACATTCGAACTCTTGACTCCTTCCCAGTCTGTGATCGATTAATATTGTGGTGCGTCACTGGGGTGTTTGTGCAATGCCGTATTTGCCCTTGGGAAATCCGGTCGGTTCTGGACTCTTTTCACGACATTACTGACTAACAGCGGCCCTTAATATTCAAGACGTGAACACTGCTAGAAAGCCTGCCACTGAGCATTCCTCTCAATTCATAAAATATGGCTGCCTGGCAAGCGTTCGGCGTAATTACATTATATATACGGCAGGACGTTTCTCAGACGAATGGCGCGATGCTCCTCCAATTGAATTGCTTCCAAATCTAGAAGCTTCATGAATGAATGGGCAGATGAGTCGTGAGCTTTGCTTTTTATGAATGAGCTAATGGTACGCTACTCTAACGTCTCTCAAGCGCTGACTCACACGTCGCAACACCTGACTTACGGCAAATGGGATTTCTGTAAGAAAATAAACAAAGAGGTGATTTACCCCTTAAAGTACCGCGGCTGCTGAGTGAAAGTTACGTATCACACCTTTAACTCCACACAGCAGTTCATAATCTGCAGCTTTAACTTCCAATCAATTATTACATACTGCAGTTTTTATGCAAACCAAGATACATACTGTAGCTTTAACTGCGTGACCCATAGTGAAGATTTAAAGATACGGTATGTAAGCTGTAGTCAGGATTTAAAGATACGGTATGTAAGCTGTAGTCAGGTTTTAAAGATGCGGTATGTAAGCTATATTCAGGATTTAAAGATACGGTATGTAAGCTATAGTCAGGATTTAAAGATACGGTATGTAAGCTGTAGTCAGGTTATAAAAATGCGGTATGTAAGCTATATTCGTGTTTTAAAGATGCGGTATGTAAGCTATATTCAGGTTTTAAAGATGCGGTATGTAAGCTATATTCAGGTTTTAAAGATGCGGTATGTAAGCTGTAGTCAGGACTTAAAGATGCGGTATGTAAGCTATATTCAGGATTTTAATATGCGGCATTTAAGCTGGAGTTAAAGCTGCAGTATGTAACTTATAGTCATGAGTTAAACCTCTGTTTGTAACCCTGACTATAGCTGACATGTCGCATTTTTAAATTGTAAAAAGCTTTAACTTCCAACCAAAAGCACTGTACCACAGCATTAAATCATGACCATAGCTTACATTCTGCACCTTTAATGCCCGTCCATAGTTTACTTACTGCAGCTTTAATGCCCAGCTCTTTAACTCCAGACCACCGGTTACATACCACAGCTTAAACGCCGAACGATACGCTGCCTGTGAAGTGGAAAGTCTGCAGCATTCGTCAGTTTATCCTTTAATGTGTGCCTTTAGAAAGCGTAGCACCCATTTCGCATGCTGAGTGAGTTCAAGGACATAAAGACGGCACTGCCGAGCAGGAGTATCGATTTACCATAAATATGACATAAATACTTTTAATTCAATTCCTCACTTAGAAAATAGGAAGGAGTTTCCTCAGTAGCAGGAGCTGCTGTGGTTCGATCCAGGCTATCTATTAAGTGTGTAGGATTGTGGGGTCTCGGCTGTAATCGAGGTTGTAACCCAAACATGACCCCCCTTCCCACTCGTATGGGGGCTGAACCTGCTCTCTCTGTTCTCTGAACATGCTGTTCTGAATGGTTCGCTCTTCAGGAGCTAGGATCTGATTGTATGAACCTGGTTCAGTATTCACTTTCAAAATAAGAAAGTTGCATTCATCTAGAAATCGTTTTCTCATTGAAAATGAAAGTTAGGCGTGTCTAGGCCCAGTTTAGGGATGCTCAAGCCCCTCTAAGTCGAGTCCCAGCACCCCTAAAACAGTAGAAAAAAAAATTAACCAAACGTTTGACTCCACGTTGTAAAATGTTAAAATCGAAAAGTAATTGCTTTGATCATGATATTTTAAGGTTGAAATACAGCAGACTCCCTTCCCTTGCAAATGGTATGATCCAAGGGATCATACTTTGCGGCTCACAGGCTTATCGTGAAAGGACTTTTTCTTAGATTTGCTGGTGTCTTTCCAGTCCAAGTCAAGTCAAAGCAAAATGGCAGTGTTAGATTATCCTCTAAGGCCAATCCCAAAAATTGAACAAGCCCAGGGCGACAGTGGAAAGTAAAATCCCTAAACGTTATTAGGAAGAAACCTTGGGAGGACCAAGACTCAAAAAGTGACCCGACCTGCTTGGGTTGCCAAGCGATTTTTATCTGCCGATCAGCGGTGTCACGTTACCGTTTAATATTCAGCCATCTTGTAAAGAGAGCGCTTATCCTCGCCTTCCAGCTTCTTGCACCAGTGTGTATTTCATCCTGTCCTGATCTAAAGTCACGTTGATGTTCCCCTGTAATCCTGCAGGAGTACAAAGATACGCTCCAGGCTCAGGTTCTCGAGGCGTCTGGAAGCAGGAAGCCGGCGTTCGGCGCCGACTTAACCGAACAAAAGCTTAGAGACTTTCAGGACGAACAGATTGGGCAGCTGTATGAACTGATGCTGGAGTCCGGCAAACCCAACCGGCAGTTCAACGTGCAGGAGGACGGGTCACCGAAATGAGACGGCAAAACTCTGAAGGTTCTCGTTTTGGGATGGCGTACGGACGTACGGACCACGGCACGTCCCTTTGCGCCTCCGATCGCCCTGCCTTTGCATTTGATCCGTCGTGTTGGAAACCCTGAGCTTTGTTTTCAATAAAGCAAACAGTTGAGACTTTTGTGCTCCTGTAATGAAGTAGTTACTGAATAATAAAAAAAAGGTTGCTTGTGTCGCGTACGTTTCTGAGAGACAAATAACAGCCCGGGCACTAGAAGGAAAAATAGGTGTCTGTACGAGTGTGGGAGCTTCTACAGACACTGGAACCTGCTCTGTAATATTTATCATGTGAAAGATCCTCTTATAAGCGAAGCCAACAATGGGGAGCGTTCAAAGCCGTTCGCTCTTTTCTGAACGATCTTTTAATCTTTACAGCGATACGAGAACAAAGGAAAAAGAAGCACGTCCCCAGACGGCATGGTTTCTCAAAGCTGAAAGGGAAAGTGCAGATCCAGAGGGACTGACGGGAAGGTCCGGACTCTTTTCTGACCCGAGTGAAAAAACATAAGGGTGGCACGGGCAACCTTTTAGCCGCTGCGCCATCGAGAGATGAAAAAATCGATGGCCGTCGACAGCACAGCACAGCACTCGATATGGCTGGCTTTTGGTGGGCTGAGAACGAGAACGATATTTAATGAATCTATTCAGACTATTACTTGGATAAAGAAGGGTGTGGAGGGGATCTATAATAGCTGTCATTACTAAATAAACTTCATTTAGCTAAATTGGAACTTCTCCCAATGGGATTCCACTCACTCCGACCCCTGCTATATTCAGCGGAATCCAGTTCAGAGTCTCCTAAACTGGCAGGACAGGGCACGAGGAAGAGGACCAACCCCAGACAGGGCTCCAATCCGTCCTCATTCACATGGGTCCACTTTAGAGATGCCGACTGACCTAATGCCACGTGGGAGAACTCCAGACAGGCCTCAAACAGCGCCGGCCGCTGCGCCAGGGCTGCGGAATCGTCACCTTTGTTTTATTTCCCTCAAGGGAAAGCGGGCTGATTGAGCACAGTGACTGACAGATCATTGTTTAGAATTAAAGGACGTGGACTGGTTCTGACTCACCTATCATTCTGAGGCGCTGCGAATTATCATAGGAGGCAGGAGCTGTCAAGAACGGGCGAAAAAGTCTAAATGACTAACAAACCTATTTCCCTGATGTCACGGTCCGTTAATGTTCATAACCAAAACAAATCCTAACTCATAATGACGCGGGACTGGTGATCCCAACATCTCCGTCTTCCTTCTGCACCGCGTTGACGTGGCCAAAGGTCGACGCTCTGAAACGGTTCATCCAACGACGACTGCATGCGAAACAAAAACAACCTTAAAAAAACCCCGTTTGTGTTCACCGTTTCAGCTGGAGAGCTCGTTTAACGTCTTTTGATTTAGAAGATCAGCACAACGCGATTTGTTGGGCTGCAATCGCATCGGGCTCCGAGCTGAAAGATGATGAGATGACTCATTGGGCATTGTTCTGAGGACACGAGTCGTAGCGTCTCTTTGTGTTGTGAGTGCCATCGATGTCGTGAATCACACATGCACGCTCTTCCACTCTGGCGGACTTAAACGGTGACATTTTTCAGGGTTCGATTTTTAGCGTTTCTCCTAGGCGCCGTTCTCTTTCTCTCGTTTTAAAGCGGTTCGACGTCACCACCCGTGCTCACGTTTCATACCACCAGACCTGAGAATAAACATCAGAATACTTCTGATCTTCTCGAATACTTCTAATCAGGCACATGGACTGGAAAACAGTTTGCCGCCGCCACTTTCTGCCCTCCAGCGCTTCTCCTGCGAGATTAGTTCTCCTTGTCGCCGATTTCCTGGCGACCCTAGAGTTCAGCGAGTCCTCACCCCTTCAAACCGGAGCCATGAATCGATCAGCCCTCGTCTCATGAGCGTGAGGGTGAGTATAATGCGAGGCGGCGCGTGAAGAATGGAGCCGTTCCTCTGACCGGCACGATGAAAACCGGCCGTGACATCAGATCTCATCTCTGAAGATCCACACACTCACAGAGGTCCATCAGACCCTGAGGATGCACAATTTATTTATTTAAACCACATTCCTCATAGCAGGAATTCAGATAGTAATTACAATAGTAACTATGTTCTAGGGGGAGATTGGATAACGAGTTGAAGCCGAAAGCTGGAAATGGGCTTGTGCAACCATTTTGTACCCCTGGTTATGTTACTGGCAAGGTTGTTACTGGCTGGCAAAAGGTTGTCAGACCCATTGTCATCACCTTCTGGAGTGTGGAGACCCACATTTATACCAGCACGCGACTGGTGCGTCATCTAGATGATAGAGAAACAAAGTGAGGAGAGTAAAATCAGACGTCCCGGGATCTTAATGGAGTCACGGCTCGACTGAAGAGGAACGACTCTGAAGATCAGATTGAGTCCCGTCAACCAAAACGAAGTGACTGATCTTCTAGCTGGTTTTGATTTTAGGGATCAGTCCGAAATGTTACGGGAGGGTTACACAGCATCAGCAACTTCTTCTCTTCCATCAGCTCTGTTACAGGATGTGTTAAGACCCAAGTATGCGGGACCGAGGAATCCCACAGCGTATAATATTAATGGGGAAATAATATGTAACCAAACTGAAAAGGGGAAAAAAGGAGCGAAAGGCTCTCTAACATATGAAAACTAAAAAGGTGAAAAGGCTTTTATAAATCGCAATGAACGCCAGGGGTCTGCCTTTTATGGCTGGATATGCGGCTCGATAGCGACCCTATAACGGCATATGGCGGCGATATGAGGTGCCGATTTGGGACGTCTATTGCGAGGCACGAGCGTGAGCGCGAGTGCACATGCAGTGCAAGAAAACCATGCCGGGGCGCGTCTTATTTTAAAGCGTGCAGCCGGGTGGCGTAACCCAGGCCGGGGTGCGTCTCATTGGGAGCGGAAAGCCGGCTGGGGTGAAAGCGCCACAGCGCCAGAGGACGAGCACGAGCTCGAGCGTGCGTGGAGCGCGAGAGCGAATAAATCATGGAAGGCTCCAAAGCGCCAGGGGACGAGCGTCAGCTCGAGCACGCATGTAGCTTGAGAAAGCCATGCCGGGGCGCGTATATTTTAAGCGCGCAGTCGGGTGGCGGCTCAAATCGTGTCTCAAATTAAGAGGGCAGCCGACTAGAGCAAGGCTCAACAGAGAAGTGGGGAGTGAGGCTAAATAGTGGCGAAGACGAAGAGGGCGCGGGTTCAGACGTGCAAGGAGCGCACACATAAGTCGAGCCGGAGCGCATAACAACGGAACATACCCGTCTGTTAGCACTAAAAGCCTCAGGAAGTTACCAACTAGCCAAAAAAACTGAGCGAGCAAATGTCCGGCGTGTCAAGGTGCGCCTGAGCAGGTGCGTCCGAGCGTGTGCGCACCTGTGGTCGGTTGCACGGTGGAGTGAAACGACCTGGCAGCGAACACGGCTAAAACTCCTGCTTAAGTAGAGGGAGGCTCAGGTGTTCGTCATCAGGTCGTTAACTAGACACTGCTTATGATGTCGTTTGCCGGTGTTTAAACTCTCCATCTTTCATTAAACACTGTCCCGGCTGATCTAAGCTTCATTCGTGGATCTGTTAAGTCCGGCTCTTAAACCCGACCGAGCTGCTCGTGATCTACAACTCCGACTTTAACGATTCTGACTCGTACAAGATTGACATTAAGATCTTCAGATCATCTCAATTAGAATAATTAGTCGTAGAACAGAAATTCATCGTAGAGTTTGGCTCTGGTTCGGATTTTCTTCTGTTGGTAGAAAAGTGTTACTAACAGTGTGCCTCATTAATCAGACCTGTTTTATTTGCTCAACCTTTGATTGTCTGGTTTTTTTTTTTTTGGAAAATCCTGATCCTCGACTGTTAGGACTGAAGCTCAGAGTCTGATGATGAGGTTTTAGCAGCGGGGGAACGATGGAATGAAACAATTTCACCTTTCCCAACAGTGTTAAACATTATTTGTCTGTTCTGTTTATCTTTAAAATCAAACAATAAACAGCAAACTATTTTAGGATCACAATATGTGCTATTGCGCGAGATTTTGGCACTGGTGTGCTGATCTACGGCACTCTACCTCTCCCTCATGTCAGCCTCCTTTGTTCTAGTTCTGAGTTGTAGAGTTGTAGTTGTAGAGTTATGCTCCTTTCATACACGAGAAAATAAAGCGCTGGAAATCTGGTTTCAAGTCGTGGATCCTTCTTTCACAGCTGTTCTTCTCTTTACAGGCCAGGCCTCATTTTCGAGCGATTCTAATAAACTACAGTCTTTAAAACCGAGTGCATTTACATGAATAATCCATGCTTATTGAATATTAACGTGTGCTAATGAGTCTGTTGACTTATTGGAGGATGTCAATTAAGGCAGGTTTAATTATTGTAGGATTGATTTTTCTCTGTGTTTGTGGTTCAGGCACGTTGTGTATTTATTTCACCTGGTGCATATGGTCAGGGGCACCTATGGCTCAAGGAAATCTGGAGAGCCCTGGTGAGGCGAACACGAAAATCTAGAACCCAGACCCAGACCATCGTTGGGAACCTGTGCTCTACCATTTAGCCAGGTTTTGGTTGGTTTTGTGTGACATACCAAGGTGCCACGTTGCGGTTCAAATCAAATCAAATTTATTTCTATAGCGCTTGTTACAATGGAGCATTGTCCAAGACTCAAAAAGGACTCGTCCTCCATGGGTGACCTAGATATTAAGTAAATACCTAGAAGTATATTAAAGTAATACTGAAATTAAGTAAGTAATACAATTTAAATCAATTATAATGTTTAAGTTAGTAATAAATTAAGTAACAAATAGATTTCAAAACAAAATAGATTTTAAAATCAGTCCTCAGTGGGAGGTCCTTGGAGGCACACCGTCTCTTGGTGACTAAGCGATGGAGGAAGTTACTGCACTCTGGTGGGACTGGTTTCTGTGGATGAAGACCAGTAGAGTGATGCTGCGGTGGAGTTACATCTAAGTGTGTGGTGCTGGAACTGGTACCAGAACATCTTTTCAGGAAGAAAAGAGAAAATGTAGTTACTTATGGGTTAGGAGCACAGAGTCTATTATCAATCACTGATGCCATGTGCAGCCTGAAACTCCGGCAGCATTACGATAGCAGCATAACTAAAGGTCGAAAACCAGAAGATAACAGCCAAGAGGCAAGAGCCAACCTGAGCCATGCACCCGAGTCTAAATCTAACTAAAAGCCTGAGTAAATAGGAATGTTTTTAGCCTAGACTTAAAAAATTGGAGAGTGTCTGAATCTCTGACTAAAGTGGAAAGTTTATTCCATAGCTGGAGGGCCAAGTATGAGAAAGCTTTTCCATCCCAGCCTTGCTTGAAGGGATATTTGATGACTGTATGTTTGTTTACTCAAAGGTCAAATCGCTGGAGTTATTCGAGTCCCTGGAGACAGGTCAGCAGCAGTTCTGCCCCTGGGTGCCCCTGCAGGACAAATATAAATAACACTATGTACTGTATCTGTATAATAGAAATGTAATTTATAGTATAATAAAAAATGTATTTCTGTATGTATTAGTGCTTAAAAAAAGGCTTCGATGAAGACAAACGTTTGGTTCCACTAACCCCCTCTCCTTCAGCGCTGTCCCCTTGGGTCTCTGATAATATTTACCAAGTGCTTTCCTCACCTTTAATGTGACTCCATGCGTGTTTACAGTGCGCACGTTTCATTATTGATCTGAAAGGCTGAACAATATTAAAAAGCGTGTTTATCAGGAAGAATCCCAAGGCCATCCCGGCAAAAAAAAAAAAAAAAACGTGCTCAGAGGATCGGCATTCTAAAGTGCGAGGCCGCCGCGCTTACACACATCGTGTGAGGGTTGAATTCAAGATTTATTTCGGAACATTCTGGCAACCTAACAATAAATCATCATCAAGGGCTGCTTCTGTGCATGTTCGCTTTGAGTGGCTGCTCAATGCTCAGTTCCCTCGCGTCTTGTCCTGTGTTTCAGCTCGTGTGGCGCTACAAGGGGTGTAATAATTGAGAGAGGATGCTGGATAAAATAACATATAAGCATGAAGTATAACGAATAAAGCAGAGGTTAGTTCAGAGCCTAGAATTAAAGTTGGAAAAATGAGAGCCACGATATTAGGGACACCTGTTCGACTGCTCGTTAAGGCAGATATCTAATCACTTGGCAGCAAGTTGACCGAGACGAGCTGCTGAATCAAACCGAGCGTTAGTACGGAGAAACAGCTAATCTGCTGGGATTCACAAACAGCGCCACCTGTAGGTTTTTACAGAGGATGGTTCCGAAAGAGAAAGAGGGCAGTGCTCGGGGTGAAAACGATACTCCTTGATCCCCGGGCGGGTTTTGCTCACAGAAAGAGTAACAGTATCTCAAATAACCACTCAGAAGAGCAGACCAAGCAGATGGGCTACAGGTGCAGAGGCCACAATTCACACGGGGCCACCAAAACTGGGCAATAGAAGATAGGAAAAACGTTGCCTGGTCTGACATGTTTGATTCCTGCTGCAGCGGGACAGGATTTGACATTAATATCGTGAAAGCTTGGATCCATTCTCCTAACTACTGTTTCGACCCCAGGGCCTGCCTGAGTATTGTTTCTGACCATGTGCACCCCGCTATAAGCACAATGCACCATCTCCTGATACTTTCAGCATAATAACGCACTGCATCCCAAAGCTCAGATCATCCCAAACTGGTTTCTTGACCACCACAACGAGCTCGGTGTACACAAATGTGGCAGATTCCACTGTTGCTCTGCCACATTGTCTATTGTTAAAACTTGTTTCCAGGTAAACCACCTATTAACGCTGTCATTACGACCGATTAAAGCTCCAGGACCAAGCTCCGTCCTCTTCAATGTTCTCTTTTGGGTAAAACGCAATGAGAAGTCCAGCTCACGTTCTCAAGATCGACAGTTGCACAGTCAGGTCTAACAAACACAATACACAGCCTTATTTACTCACGAGGAGCTGGAACACCCGGCAGCACTGATGCGCAGACGAAGTGGGAAAAGGTTCGCTCCAGTACGTCTAACGGACGTAGAGAAAGTCCAGTCTCTGAAACCCAAGCTGTGGGGTTCTGACTGACAAGACGTCTAGAGAGAGTAATTACTTGTGCGGCCGTCTGGGAAGCTTAAGCTTGATGACTATAATTGCAGTGAAAATCTAAACAATAAGCCTTTATGCTCTTTATTGATTTTTACACACACACACACACACACACACACACACACACTGTTAAGAAAATGAGACCTCAGAGGATAACCGAAGTCTCTGAGCACACGACGAAATATCAGTCGATGCTAATGCGAGAGCTCACAGTCTCGAGTCTCATATTGAATAATTGTATGAAAATTGACCCAAAGTGCTTTTAGAGGCAGCAGTTTGCAAACACCATCTTTCTGCATCTAGTTTGATGACTCCCATTTTCACTCAACATCAGGTAAATCCAGGGGTGCTGCTGGAACAGCTGGGGAACAGCAGCTTTCGATTACAGTGTCAGTAATTAAAGGTTAGAGGTGTCTAGCCTTTGTCTCCAGAGAAGGTCTGAAGACCTGGAATGGTTTGTGGTTGGATCCCGGATGAGAAGAAACTCCAGAAGGAAATCTCTGCGTTTTTGAACGATGTAGGATTGCATCAGCGCTCAAATCGCTTTTCTTCGGGATTTAATATGCACAGAATCAACCACAAATTCTTTCTCATGCATTCTCCGGCTCCCTCGCTGTGCAAAACACCTGATAGCCACACGGCATGAATAATGAACTTTCAAAATTCGTAATTTGATGCTAAATGAATTCAGTTATGTTAATGAAATGCTAAAAATAATTACAGGAAAATAAGATTCACGCTCAAAGGTAATACTGTTATGTATTTTTCGTAAATGGGACCCTTTTCTTTCCTACTTTGCTTCACTCTGTCACACCCATGGACGGTGCCAGCCAACTTGGCCGCGCCTATCACGCTTACTCTATCTTTATGTTTATTGTCTTCACCTGGTACTCATTATTTGCTCCCTATTTATACACCCTTTTTGCCTAGGGTATTGGCGAAGCGGTTTCTCCTGGTGGTCAGCGTCCCGTGTCTGAACCCCTGTTTTATGTTTGTTTTTATTGTATTGTATTTTATTGTTTGTATTTTAGTTCATTTCAGTTTCTTTCCGTGTTTTGCCTTTGTTTGTCATGCCCCGTCCTCGATCCGTTTTTGTTCCTCGACTTTGTTTTTCCATGTGCCATGCCTGGGACCTTTTTTGCCTCGCTATTGCCTGCTTTTGTCAATAAACTCCTGCCTGCACTGGCCTCCGCTTCTCCTCTACCAAGCGTTACACACTCCAGACTTTGCCAGTTTACTAAAGCCCCCTGGGTTGTTCTATTTTAGTTATTTATGTTTTTATACATTTATTTATTTATTTTTCTTCTTTTTTTTCTTTAATTTTTCCTTCTTTTTCTTTCTTTCCTTCAATTATTTAACTTTTTATTATTAGATTATTTATTTATTATTATTATTATTTATTTATTATTTATTATTATTTTTTAAATTCTTGTATTTTTTGACTTGGTTTGTTTTTCCTTCTTCCTTATTTTATGTTTTTTTTTTTTACTTTCTCTTTTTACTTTCTTAAGTTGTTTATTTATTCTTACTTGCTGTTGTGTGAGTATGTGTGTTGTGTGAGGTGTGTGGGGATTTAAGGGTTAGACAAAAAACGGGGAGATTGATCTTTGTTTCCTGTATTCATTTGTATGTTGTACGAGCTCCTCAATAAAACATTAAAAAAGATTAATAATAATAATTATCGTCGCTGTTCTGCCTCTGGTTTGTTTTGTCCTTAAGATTCCATTGGCTGAATGTTTGGTTTGGGTTCCTGCCTACTGTTTATAGAAATGTGTTTAGAACCAGTGAGTTTGTTTTTATTTACTGTCAAAGCCATTTGTCTTCATAGACTCACAGTCAACTTATAGACTCAAGTCTAAAACTTACAGCAAACTCTAAAATCTCAGTGCTTGTTATGGAGTCTAGAGACTCAAGATTTTACTCAGATTCGTACTCTGACTCACACTTTAGTTTCAGACTTCTCCTAGAGACTCAATCAGATTCACATTCGAGTTCCCACACTTTAGAGACTGAGAATTTTCTATAGGCTTGCGTGCTGGAGAATCGAGACTGGACTCAAACTCATCCTGTAGAGACCTAGGACTCAGATCAGAATTGCACTCTATCTAGGGACTCAACTTCGCTCAGACTCACAGTCGTGAGTCCAGACTTGATTCAGGCTCTCGCTCTACAGACTCAACTCTGTCTCACTCTACTGACTCAAATATTAAAAAAAAAAAAACTCAGGCTCGTACTGTAGAGTCTCACTCTCGAGATTTCAGACTTCATTAGATGCCCTAAATTGACCCAGATCTGATCTCAGACTCGTACTTGAGACTTGCTGTAGACTTGCATGCCGGAGACTGAAGACTGGACTCGGACTCTAGAGATTCTACACTTCCAGACTTTGACTCAGACTCGTACTCTCAAATCGTAAAACAGAACTCACACTTCAGAGACATATGACCTGACTCGAAACTTGACTCATCTTGCACTCGAGAGGCTCGAGACTCAGATCAAACTTACACTTGATGAACTCAACTTAGCTCAAACTCAGGCTTGCTGTAGAGTCTCACTCTCAAGATTATAGACTCAATTAGACTCCCTAAATTGACTCAAATCTGAACTCGGACTCGCACTGGAGAGACTTGAGACGCCACTTGGACTCGCACCATAGAGATTCCAGACTTCCAAAACTTGACTCGCACTCGTTCTGTCAAAACGTAACACGGAACTCCACTCAGACTGACGCTTTAGAGACTTGAGACTCTAATCAGATTCATATTGGAGACGCAGAGAGACTGAGGATTCAGACTCGTCCTGCAGAGACTTGGACTCACATGGACACTAAATTCAATCTCACATTCTAGAGATTGGAAACTAAATCTGGACTTGGACGCTAGAGAGTCAAACTCTAATCGGATTCACACTCTAAAGTCTCAGCTCAGACTCACACTTCAGAGACACTCCACCTGACTCGAAACTCGACTTGAGACTCAGATCAGACTTACACTCTAGGGACTCAGCATAGCTTCAACTCACAGTCATGAGACTTCAGACTTGATTCAGATTCGCACTGTAGCGAGTCTAACTCTACCGACTCATAACCCAACTCAGACTTGTGGTCTAGACTCGCACTCCCGAGATAGCAGACTCAATTAGACTCCCTTAATAAAAAAACTCAGACTCGCACTCGAAAGGCTTGAGACTCACATTGGACTCACACTATAGAGATTTCAGACCTCCAGACCTTGACTCGTTCTGTCAAAACGTACAACGGAACTCCACTCAGACTCACACTCAAGAGGCTTCAGAGTCTCATTCGAGACCCAGAGAGACTGAGGATCTCGAGACTTAACTCAGTCTCGTCCTGCAGAGACTTGGACTCACACTCGAGACTCACAAAATGTTTTCTGTGTTATTTTACGCCGTCGCTGTTATCAGGTTGGCACGCAAACCACCCCTCTCCCCAACCCCTTCGTAGGTTGTGTCAGTGGAAATGCTTTTTTGGGCAAACGCGGGTCCTTCGACACCAAATGTCTCGCTGATAAACGCTACACTCCTTTTTGCTGCTGAAAGTACAGCAGCCAGACGTATCAATAAATCAGAGTTAATACACTGTAACTAATTCATCTTTAAAGTTCAGGATTTTACAAACAGCTTAGTGCATGCCTCTGTGTGTGTGTGTGTGTGTGTGTGTGTGTGTGTGTTTGTGTGTGTGTGTGTGTGTGTGTGTGTGTGTGTGTTTGCAGGCAAACCCAGTCATTAAAGTCTTGATAAACGGACTTTCCTATGCTTCGTTTAAAAAGCAAGTACACGGCAATTAAAATTCTCGTCCCTAACGAGACAGAGGCTGCAATCATCCAGTCAGAGTTCCAGCTGCTGATCATGTGACCAGCACGCGTTATACAGAAGATCTGTAAATAGAAGACGTCAAACACAACCAGAGTGAGAATTAAACACCCAACACTGGCATAGGCACATCAAAAAGAACCGGGTACACAACAGAGGGTGCAACCTGACCGACTCAAAATGTAAACGCAAATGTAATCCAATCCAATATCGGGAGTCAGATCGGACTTACGCTCTAGGGACTCAACTTGGCTTAAACTCGCAGTCATGAGACTCGATAAATATGCAAGTACTTTTGTTCTTTGACCCAAATTAGATCTATGCTTTAATTGTAGAACATGGTCTGTGTTTTTCTTCCTCCTCCCTTTGCAGGCCTTACGGTTTAGCTCCTTTACCATTTTTTTTTTAAACGCACATAGACGCACTGTTTGTCTCTGAACGTTTCTCTTTGTTCTTTCCGATCCAAGCGTGACACCTAAGTGCAGCAACGTGACACGGCCTTCATGTTTATCATCGTTTAAAAGCATTAAACGTCAGGTGCGAGGGGAAAGCCGTTACTTTAAAGAGGCAGCCAGACGGAATAAAAACCTTCAGCAGAAAGCTTTAACAGAACCTCTGTTGTGCATCCAGGTAAAGTTTCGAGCCGCGATCTGTCCCATGAGTCATCGGGTCGAGCGGGTCAGCGTGATGTTTCGTGCACATTAGCTCCGAAACGCAATTTCGCCCGAAAAAGTAGACTTTGGGCCGGCTGCCAGCTTGTAGCCGAGGCGTAATGATATTTCGCTCATGAAGAATGGACTTAAATGGATCTTTGAATCCGCAGTGTGATGTCAACACGCCTCGAAAGTGGCCGTACACCTTCGTCCTGCTGCCAAGCCTGATCGAATCACCACAGTGCACTTTGCTGCAAGTTCGGATAGCGTTAAGGTTTCCCTGAGAATGGGTTTCTGTGTTAACGGAATTCGTGCCGTTTGACGTGACGCTGTGCAGTTAAAAGTACAAAAGTACACGCTGTCTCTCTCGTTCTGTCTGCGAAAAAAAGCATTTGGCACACGGTATGGTCCTCACACCCACAGACGCATCTAAAACGTTAACATTGGTACATCCTGATCTTCTCAAAACGACGCGTGAAGTTACTCTGGGGACACCTTGTCATGCTGGCCATATGCGGGAATTTATCTGGGCCAATCAGTCTCCGGTTCGTACCCTGGCCCTGGCAAGGTGAGATTTTTGACGAGAAAATGAAAAAGCCAAGCTTTCAAAAAGAGCACACGAATATTAACGCAATATTTCTAATCGGACCCTGTTCTGATTTCTGCCTTAAAACCAGGCTGACCAATCGGAGCTAGGTTGACGGGCAGAACAGCTCATTGAGAGCTCATAGAAGAAGCAACCGGGTGACTCTAAAAACGTGGATATTAAAGGAAATATGTGCCGTTCTAAAGCTAAAAGGCTGCAGGATGACAGCAATAAAGCTCCCAGCGACTATATGGAACCGTTTTATTGCTTATAAACGTCCACAAAAAGCACAAACTAGGGCTTCCTGCACTAAGGTTCGCTCGTGTTTTTGTTTTTTACGTTGACGAAGTGAAAAAGACACATTAAAGAAAAGGAAATCAAAGAACAGGGGGCTTTTAGAGCGTTTAAACAAGAAAAACAACAGAGCTACTTGGTGTGAAGGTGCCACTATGAGATATGAGCTGTTTGTAAAGCCGGTTTGAGGCAACAAAAAACGCACCGAGTGATCGTCCTGCAAGCTCACACACACAAATTTAAAAGAAGAAAAGTAATTGGAAGGGAAGAATGGAAAACAGAAAAGGATAAACAACGAGGGAAGAAAGCCGTAGAAAACCATAGAAAGGTAGATAAATCTGGATTACAAAGCTTACTGAATATAAAAGCCAGGGTTCTAGTGCATTTCTAAATGAGATAAACCTCAGCTAAACAACGGTCAAGACAGAATGAGCGCTTTCGTACATTTTCCGGAGGCTTTTCTCCCATTTTGCCTGATGCACGAGCAACACACCTGCTGAAATTCATCAATAATGCATGACATCTCAGCTCTTGGAATGGACCTAGGATAATTCGGACTGCCAAATCATAAGGGGGGCATCGATTTCCATCCTCTATAAGGACGAGCCGTATCGGTATGCTGTACCTTGGCTTCAAATGGAGGGTGTGACATTTGATTCGCTTTGTGAATGAGATGTAAAGCAGAAGAGCTATGGAGAAGGTCCGGGTGGCTCTCCATTTATGCTTGGAAGAGGTTTTAATACCTTGCGATGAGTATGAAGGGGACAGGGGGAATGTATTTGGGTAGAAAGTGGTAGTCTTAGGTGGAGTCTATCTCTGTTCTCCGGTCACCTAAACGATAAGAGCAGCCAACCTATCACTGTGGTACAAAGAAGATCAAATGTATGAGAAGCTCATAGTGAAGGTGAAGTCTGAGAGCTAAGAGAAACATCAAGAATAGTCCTGGTCTGCACCCATGCCGTTCCAGAATAGTTTCCAGAATAGTCCCTGTGACCATGTGAGCGTTTGATCTGTGTGGATGCATATAAACCAGTGGTGCCCCCAAAAATTTCATAGGGGTTTCCAGGGGTTTTGTGGCACACCAAATTGCAAACTCAATTTCATGATGTCTGTTATTGTAGTGTATAGATTAGTTAATAATTAATTATCGGATGTGTGTAGACTAATATGATATATATATATATATATAAACAGTACTGTGCAAAGGTCTTAGGCCACCTTTAGATTTGTTTCGCTTTATCATAATATAGCAACCATATATAACACATTTCTGGGGCCGGATTCAAAAATTTATAACTTGGATTCGTCGCTCTACAATACTCAATTCCGATGATCTTCTTTAAAATGTTTGTGAGCTTTGCATATCTTAGGCTTTTTACCCTGTTCTACTTCTGAAAAACTGGTTTCTTGGCTGCTACACTTCCAAAAAGAGAACCTGATCAAATTTCTATGGTCTGTAGAAGGGTCAGTTTGGCATCCTGACACCCCCCAGAGCTCCCAGGTACTGCTACTGCTCAAATTTAAAGAGAAAGTCACACTAAATACTTGCCACTGTAACCTATAAAAGCAGTTTTTAAATACTTCATATACATTTCCTGTAATTTCTGGTTGTATTTGAACAAAGAGGCAGATAAATAATGATAAATGGTCGCTATACCATCGTTTTAGCAATACCCTTTCTGATGTAATGGTGGCACAGTACTGTATATATATAATTCTCATGTTCTAAAAAGGCAAATACACAGGTTTATTTTCAGTGAGTACATTATTCATAAGAAACAAATAACCCCCCCCCCAAAAAAAAAAAAAAAAAACATGTTATAAACATCACACAGAGGATTAAAACTATTTTTGGTATAGCTTTACTTAACTTTACTGCTGCTGTGTGTTTATATAAACAAATATATTATAGGTTATGTCCAAAAATGGGATTTTCTTGTCGTTGGCGTTTAATCTTGATCCTTTGGTAAGAGCTTGACAAGAATCCAGATTTATTACAAGCCTGGCGAGAGGCTGAACCAGAAGTAAATGATCAGTCATGGGAGTGAAGATTGAACGGTTTAAAAGCCACAGTAAACAAGGACCGAAAGAAATGGGGACGTGTCTGCGCTGGACATGAATAATGCAATTTGAGGCGACAACGTTAGGCGCTAATGGAGCCATTGACTGAGCGAATAGAAAACGCATCGCCCGTCCCCATAACCCAGCTGATTTCCGGGTGCTTTTATTTAGCACTGGCCAATAAATGAGCGGCTCGAACGCGAGTTGATTCTGCGATGTCGTTGTGTTTGGGCGAGTGAGTTTTTCTCTGAAGTGACACTTCCCCGGGCGCGTCAAGCATGGCGGAAATGAAGGGAATAGAACGTTTATCAGGAATAATGCAGAGCCACTGGTGCATTTGAGCCTTGGCAGCCTTTTGTGTGCAGCTAAGTAATGACTGCTCGCCCACTGCCTGGTTACACGCAGCTCAAACGCGGCTGAACCGAACGTGATTTACACTGACAGCGTTTCTGCACGAGCTCATCAAGGGAAGGAAGCGTGCCCAAACTGGATTAAAAAGGGTTCCATCGAGCAGCATCGCTTCAACTTTAGGATGTGAGGCCGGACAGAGCGGCAGCCATGAGAAACAGCCAGGAAATGTGCGATGGCTTAAGGCGCGACGGACGTTTGAGCACAGCAAACTTTGAACGACCAGTTTGAAATCCTGCTTATCCTGGAGCTGACATTAAAGGGACAAACGTGTGCCCTCTGTCACTTCACTGCACCGCAACCAAGCCGATCTGTTGGTACAGGACATGACGGCTCCACGCTTTTTGTTTACGCCAAATTCTGGCCTGACCATCCGGCAGAAACCGAGACTCCAATCTTGGCGCTGTCGTCCTATTTGGGTGCCAGTTGTAGCCTCGGTCTAAGTCTGTTCTTCTGCTGCTGTAGCCTATCTGATTCAAGGCTACACTTCAAGTACTCTATTCCTTTGTAGCTCGGTTACTTGAGTTACTCTCTTCCAGAGGACTGCCTTCGCTCTCTCTTTCTCGGACCGTTCTCTGTTGAAACCTAGAGATTCAGAGTCGCTTAAATAGCCGTTCCTTTCGCATCATCAGTTCGTTCCTGCAGCTCGTCTTCATCACGTGTGATTGTCTGATTAGATGTTTACGATAACCAGCCCTCTAGTTTTATGCGTTCAAACAAGTCGTCTGTGCCATAAAACTGATTCCCATTTTGGCCCCGTGCTGAGTCACTGCCTGGGCACACTGTGCGCCACCCAGGAGGGAAAGTGCGATGGAGATGAATGAAGGCAAATATCGCTTACATAACTCAGTCCTGTCTTCCTACTTTTCGAGCGTGCACCCCAGTTAGGGTGCTGAAGCCACCGCAGGACATAATATACAGCAAGTAAGAGTGTGCGCCCGACAGAACGGCATTCAACATGGCTTTAAAGCTTTCAAACTTTGCCTACAACTCCCAGTGTGACTTTATATAAAGCCACTAAAGAGTCTAATCGCAGTAACAAATGCTCTGTCCCTGCACAGCTCTGTTAGCTCGGAAATAACCAGGTACGAATTCTCTCTGCTTAGGCAAAACAAAGCCAAAACGTCAGACGTATAAAAGCCTTCCCTCTCCCCGTCCAATCCATTAGGCGTCCCGGCGTCCTGGCCTAAAGGCGTTCCGAGCCAAAAGGGAGCCGTTATTCACAGCGGCCATCAATCAGCGCAACAGCAACACCGTCGCATTAACAAATCAAGCAGCGCAGAGGACGAGTCCATGTACGGTCCGGACAGTGCAGGTCTGGGACGCTGATACATGTGGGTTCGTAAAGTGGTTACAGAGCCGCTTTTAAAGAGCTTCAGTACGTTCGCACCTTGCAGATTCCATGGCGTGCTCACATGTAGTGTAGCTCATGAGAACGAGGAGGTTTTTTTTTACCCCAAATAAACTGCTCACACAATGAAATACGAGATATCCCCTACTTTTTGTGAGCAGTGTAAATAAAAAAAGGTTTGAAATGAAAATGAAATGATAAAGGGGAGGCTTCAAATGGGAAAACAAATTGTTATCTTTAGATTGGTGTTTAGTTTTAGTTTTAGTTTTAGTTGTTTAATATGGTGTTTATTATGGCTGTACCGATCTGATATCCTGTATCGTTTAAGCTTTACTATAATTTGGACGACGTGCCGTAAGCAGAGACGTGTTATCATGTGTGAGCACTAGCTGGAACTCAAGTTAAAACTGTTAGCTAGCTGCTTGGTCATCATGTCAGCTGTTTGGCAGCAGTGTATCGCTCTGATATCGGTATCGCCAGATATTCAAGTTACAAAATCGTATCGAACCAGCCCTAGTATTTATTAATCCTATTAATCCCGTTATTTTATATGTTATTGAATAGACATTGGTTTGCATCGGCTTTGTTTTTAAAGAAGCAGATTTAACAGGCACAGTTGAACGTTTCTGCTACGTGGGGTTTAAATCGGAACCCAAGATGCGAAACCCACAGACAGACCACAACGTAAGGTAACGAAAAAACATTTATTAACAAAAAAAATGGGTGGGGGTGTCAGGCATAAAACAAACTAAAGCTCTCGTTACGCTCGTCTGTGAACTTGACCTCGTCTTTGCCTCATCTCGTCTTGCAGCCGTCTGGACGGAAGGCTGGCCTTTGGGGATTTGTACTTATATGCAACCCAGTACCTGATAGACATCACCTCACCCGAGGTTGTACCTGAAACAGAATGGCTCAGCACTTAAATTCTACTAAACTACTCTGGCTCAAATTTCCACCCCAGGCGAGATGAGGTCTATCCTGGCACCATAGTTGATCAGTCAATGTCCAGCTCTGTTGGCGTTAAATGTAAGATCACTTCAAAGGACGGCCAAGTTTCCAGTCCACCCGCTCTTCTCCAGGGGGTTCTTTTGCTGTGTCCACCAGGGGTGCCCCCACAATACAATACGAGTTATATTCATCTCATATACACCAATCACCTAAATTAGGATCTATTTTACTTTTTTTGTGCAGTATAAAAGAATATCTGCATTGGTACTAATTATATGGCTGCAATTAAACACTACAAACCAGCATTTAGTGCAGTCGACTGCTCATTTGGCTCGAGCAGGTGTTCGGCAGGAGAGAATGAATTATAGCCAGATCTCCATCGAGGTTTCATCATTCAGACACTAATCTGCAGGTTTAATTAGTCTGGATACCCGGAAGACTTCCTGTCCATCAAGCAAAGACAAAAGTTGGATTTTTTTTTGCAGAAAAGTGACTTTCTAACCTGGAAATGCAAAGTAGATATTAGGAATACGGTTATTCTGTGACTAATTCCTATTTACAGATCCTAAAAAAGCTTTAACACGATGGCTGTACCGAGTGCTTACGTATCCTGAAGTGGATTTAACACTCACACAACTGATTCACGCACACTCTAACTGTATTTGGTTTATCCGTGGTCCGGAATTAGTTTGCCTGTCCGAATGATAAACCAGATGCCCTGTTCAGGGTGTACCTCTGTCTGCACCCGGGACAGCCTCCATGCTGATTATGGTGTTACTGTGAAAGATTTTTAATCCAGAGTCCACATTTTCCATTCAGATTTCATCGATTTATTGTTGTATTTATACATTTTATTTGGCCACATTGAACCTGGTGAGGGTCACTAGGGGGTCTAGAGGATTCCCTGAATGGGACAGCAGTGCATAGCGGGTCCAACTGCCCACGCTTTCCTCCTGAGTACAGGTACTCACAAAAATTAGAAGACATTCCATTAAGGGATATTTGATAGTTAATTTCGAGATCTCAGGTTTCCTACGGATTCACCGAGAGCATCTCATATAAAGAAACTGGCTGTACTCAGGAATGCCTTTTTAAACCTGACCAGTGTTAGTTTTAGTATTACTACTAAAATGATTAACAGTTTTGAGGTTTTGACGTTTTTAATGAACCAGCCAGAATTCATGAATAGACACAAAAACGACGGACACTCAGTTCACCTTTAGAGCTTTTTATTGGATCATCATTGTTATTTCTTTTTTTACACGTTTACCTTGGTCAGGGTCACTTGAATGGGATGGCAGTTGATAGCAGGGCCAACAGGGGTCACTGTTGCAGCACCAGTGCATAAACCGTTCCTGGTCAGGTAGAACCACCTGTACCTGAGACTCTAGAATGCAGACGATTAGGATTGTTGCTGGATTTCTTTCTTTACATTTTAACTTTTTTCAGTGCTGATCAGGGTCGTGGACGGCCCGGAGCCTATCGTGAAGAGAACAGGAACCACGCTTCCAGGTCCAGGCGTATGGACCGTCAGTCCAACAAAGAACTGCCAGGGTTCACTTTTAAACCCCAGACTGGCTTTTCGTGCCTAAACTATGTCTGTATGACGCTTTATTATTTTCTAATTTTAACTCAAAGTTGGAAACAAGTTGGAACAAGATATGACCAGAGAGTGGTACATGTTTTTTGGTGTTTTTTTCTGAACTGGTTTGTTTAATGACCCTGAAATGACGTTTCAATTGCAATCCTACCGCAGTGTCAAAGGAATTCGACTTTGCATCTACTTTGCCTTTTCCTGAGCGTGTGTTACAACCTTACTTAAATGTTATGTAAACAAAAGAAACAGATCAGGTGACCATAGTTTAAAAAAGCACAAGAGCCCTTTGTAATAACTGCAGCAGGTCCTTCAGTGGAGTGCATCCAGTCCTTGATAAGAAGTGGCATGAAGTGCGTTTCAGAAACAACCGCGGATCCACTCACACGACTGATTCATGCAGGTGGCTCTGTCAATAAATAAATACCCACCCATCAGACAGTCCCTCCAGTTTGTTTATTTCTACATCGCTACTATCACAATGTTTAATTAGAATCCTAAACTGAGATAACAGCCTAAGATAACAACCTATTTTTTTAAGTTTAAGTTTTTCACTTAATATCACTTAACACGAAATATTACTTCAAACAACAACAAGAACAACAAATATCTACCCATGGCGTTTAGACCACGGCCAGGGTGATAGTAGCTTCAGAGGCACAACCAGGCCTTATACATACCCGTTTCTGAATATTTAATATTATTTATATATTAGAAGCAAAGTAATTAATCATACAAGGAAAAGTGTGATTGGGCGTTGACACTGGGGTTTCAGGGTTACTGGACATTTATCAGCAGCATCTCATCTCACCCTGATGCTGGTTCTTCACTTTATATATATATATATATATATAATTTTGATTTGATTTGATATAGAATAAACAGTAAATAAACAGTAAATGGTTTATAGGTAAGTGTGTTTGTGTAGCTCTGAGTGGGGATTTGATCTTGGAATTTTAGGGCTAGATATTTACTTGCTGCTACCCAGATGCTGGTTCTTCACTTTCCCTTATTGAATATAATTTTTAAAGAATAATAATAATAATAATACATTTTATTTATTAATGGCGCCTTTCAGAGCACTCAAGGACACCTTACAAAGGTTAAAAGTACACAGTATAAAATTATAAAAAAATACAATAATAAAATAAAATCAGACAAACAAATTTAAATACATTCAAAAACGTCAAACCTAATAAAATGATAGGGAAACAAAGAACTATGGAATGAAAAGTCAGGAATATTCCAGAGTTACAAGATGGGCTTTGAGCCGAGATTTAAAGGTAGACAGACAGTCAATAATGTGAATTTGGAAAGGAAGGGTGTTGCAAACACACGGGGCAGAGTGGCTAAATGCTCTTGGTACCACAGTGGACAGGTGGACTGGAGGGACAGTGAGCTGGCCGGCAGAAGAGGATCAGAGCGTGCGAGCAGGACTGTATGTTTTAAGCAGATCTGAGATATATGCTGGGGCGAGACCATTAGAGCTTTAAATGTCATTAGTAATATTTTAAACTGAATATGGTAGTTGACGGGGAACCAGTGAAGCTGCTTGAGAACTGGGGTGATGTGTTCAATTGATGGAGACCTGGAGATGATCGTAGCGGCAACATTTTGAACTAACTGGAGTTGTGTAAAAGTTTCTGTGGTAGGCCGAATAGAATAGAATTACAGTAATCTAGTCCGGATGTTACCAATGCATTGACTAAGATAGCTGTGCTGGATTGACTGATGAATGGATGCAAACCGGTTAATCTTCCTCAAGTGGAAGTAGGCAGATCGTGTGATATTGGAAATGTGTGCTTTAAAAGAGAGGTGGCTGTCAAGAACAACTCCCAAACTTTTAACATGAGAGGAGGGCGAAACAACAAAATTACCAAGATTGAGAGTAAAAAACTGAGTTTTTGAAAGATTGGCCTTCCTACAAGAAGAATTTCAGTCTTATTGGTGTTAAGTTGTAAGAAGTTATCGGAGAACTATCTTTTTGTTTGGTCTAGACAGTCAGAGTAGAAGGTGGAAGAGTATCATTGGGTTTGGTGGAGAGGTAGAGCTGGGTATCGTCAGCATAACAGTGAAAATGTATATTAAATTCCCTGAATATTCTGCCCACTGGGAGAAGGTAAATAATAAATAGGAGAGGTCCCAGAACAGAGCCCTGTGGAATGCCACAAACGACTTTTATTTAAGAGGAAAGCCACTCAAGCACAGTATCTGTAAGCCCAATTGATTTTAGGCGTCTCATATAGGTTATTGTCATTTAGGTAGGTATGAATCTGGGAAAAGACAGTGTTCTCTAAATTTTTTTTGAAATAGGATCTAGATTTGAAATAGGCCGAAAGTTATTAAAATCAGTCTGATCCAAACCAGGTTTCTTAAGTATTGGTGTGATCACAGCCAGTTTGAGAGGGGCAGGGACAAAACCAGTAGAAAGAGACGACTGAATGATAGCAGTAATTGATGCGCACAGAGAGGAGGCACAGACTTTGACGAGATTTGTCGGAAGGGGATCGAGAATACAGGTAGTAGACTAAGCCTTCTTAATAAGATGAGCTATTTCAGCGGTTGTAGGGAGTATGAAAGTGGATAGAGAAGAAGAGCATTGTACTAGAGCAGAAGAACACTCAGAGTCAGCATTAATAGTGTGGGAGGAAGTTAGCTGTTGATGGAGTTTAAAAAAAACGACATAAAACATATCACACAGTTCATGTGTGTAGATAATGTGTCCGGTGGTTGCAGCATGTTATTTACAGTTGAAAAAAGAGCACGGGTTTTGCCCTCAGAGGCCATAAATAATGTCCGATAGCAGGCGTCAAGTGGCTGCTGTACATTTCCTTGTGCACTGTAAGTCCACTTTTCCTGAACAGGCGTTCAAACTGTCGTCCCTTAGATTTTAAGTGACGTAGTTCAGTGGGATACCAAGGAGCACTACGAGCAAATGAAACAGTCCGTGACTTTAATGGAGCAAGTTTATCCAGGAGATTGTGTAACTCCGTGTTTCACTGCGATAAGAGAGGCTCAGAAGAAACAGATCCTGGGTTCCGTTGTAGAGAGCTAACTTCAGATGACAAAACGGTTTGATCAATGTTCTTGATATTGCGAAAAGAGATGACCCGAGGATTAGTTTTCACAGCAGGCAATGTTGCAGTAAACGAGATCAGATGGTGGTCAGAGATGGAAAGATCCGTGGCTGCACAGTTTGAAGTGGCGATGAGATTTTTATTGAAACGTCCGTTGGCTTGACTTTAGCATGGTCACGCAGTCCGTTTATGCCACTGTTATGTAAAAATATAGGTCATTTAAAAAAAAAATAATAATAAAACTGCATGCAAACGATACATAAATGCGTAGCGAGACATGGCGCACACATCTCCGGTTCAGTCCTGGCCCAGGGTTCCACTGTGATGGTTTGAGCTTATTCCCAGTACTCCGGTTTCCTTCCACATTCCAAAAACATGCGTGTTAGGTTACGTGGCTTGGCGCCCTGTCTAGGGTAATCCTGCCTTGAGCCCTGTGCCGCCGGCTCTCTCACAACCCTGACTAAGATCAAAGTCACAGCAGTCAGATGACCGGCACTCGCTGGTTTTGTTAGGCAGACGACAGACATTACAGGCAGTACAAAAGGACTTTGTCTGTGGTTATGTTCGGATAACGAGCACTCCTATCTACTATCAACAATACTCGTGTTCGCTCGTACGTTTCCCTGCTTACTTTTCTCCATTTTCCTGCTGTACTTTATCATTGAAAGCAGGTTCTTTATCAGACCCACTTCACAGGAACACGTGCCCCCAGTGTCTCGGTGGTACCACGTCCACGTCTCAGTTTTAGCCTACAGGACGCACCACTCAGATTCACTACAGGCCCTGCACTTAGCCCGGCCCTCTTTCCAAACGTCCATCATGCCCGAGCACCGTTCCGGAAACGTGAGCTGCTAATGTTTTCAGTCGGAGAGAGTTTCTTTGGTCTTTTTGCTTACAGTAATGAACAATCTGCGAATATATGAAAGAAATTCAGCCTCGCAGCAGACAAGGTAATGATAGCTTGTAGCTGTAGCTGTATGTTTCTAATTGTACGCACCTGCTCCTCGCTACGCCTGCCTATTTAAGCTCCTCTCTCACACTTCTGGGTTAAACCCCTTGTTTTGACTGTCTCCCCTTCCCTCGGCTTCGCCTCTCGCCCCGTCCTTTTGATTACCCTGCTTATTTTCAGTGGTTTTGACCTCTGAGAGTTGTACGACTGTGATTTTGGTTTTGCCTATTCGCTTTTATTATTAAAGTCTGCATCTTCGTTAATCTGAGTTTGGCTCCGCCTCCTCTAATGACACATTACCTTAACCATGGCAGAGCGATGACCACTGAAGTGCTACATCATTTCATCTGTTTAGTGTTCAAGAGGCTTATTTGTTGTACACGTTTGTGCCCCTCTGACTGATTGGCAAGCAAAGGGGCTCAAGCAAGGCCCTTAAGCTACGATTGTTTGGATTGTAAGAATGTATGAGTCGTAAGTCGCTCTGGATAAGGGCGTCTGCTAAATGTGTGCCCCAGTACAAGTAGTAGCTTCGAAACGTCCCTGATTGGAGGCCAGTCACAAAGTTAGGTAGCATTTTTGCGCAGCAGCTCTTTGTAAAAGAACTGTTTGGTAGGCAGCTACCCTCTGATGTACCTTGTTTTGGTATATTTTCACCACCATTGCTACCAGCATACAACATCTACGAACGGTGAATAAGGAAACGGCGCATGCACGCCGCTATGGAGGTGAATTACCATTACGAAAGGTGCCCTGAATGTGAAGACAAGCAGATAACATGTTGTGGCTACTAGATCAGAGTCTCAGATACACTTCCTTCTTTAAGGCCTGTTCTTCATCATCTCATCTGCCAAGCCAAAGCAAACTCGGACGCTTATCTCATCTCGCTCCGTGCTAGCCCACAGCATTTTCGTCTCACAGCACATTAATATCTAATACTCGATCTCCATCGAACCCCAGCCCCTCTCTCTCTCTCCCCCTCTCTCTCTCTTTCTCTCTCTCTCTCTCACTCTCGCTGGTGCATCTTTTCTCTTTCCTCCAGCTTTACCTCTGCTCCGTTTGCTCCGTCACATTGCCTACCTCAGCTCACAGTGCTCGCCGCTCCGGGCCAAGCCATTCATCAAAGTTGGCGAGTGGAAAATGCACTTTATGAGGACGAGAGGACGAAGCATATCAATATTGGTTATTTTAATTGCAGGCATTGCTGTAAGCCCGTGGAGCACAGAGAGACTCGCTGTGCTGTGCACGATGCAGAATTTTGTCTCTCCTCAAAGTGGCCACTTCGATTTCACCTGAGAACCACGTGACCCATTCCTTTCCCTTATTGCAGGAACGTTGCCCAGAGGTACATTACGGACAAAGTGGCCTGCAGGTCTGTGAGAAAAGCTTGACCTCATCTCCACCAGACGCACTGAAAATGCACCGCGATGCCAAAAGTGAGCCGGGGCTTGACTGTCTAACATCGTAAGCCGACCTCTGAGTTATGTTCCAAAACGTAGAACGTGGAAAGCCATTTTAGAAGGCCAGCACTGTGAAACCTCCATACGAAGCATTGAGAACCCATAAAGATAGCAAAACAACCATAAAGGAGATAAACAGTACATTTTTATTCACGCCAATCTGCAGCGTCGCCCTTCGCCTAATTGTTAAGCGAAAATGCGAATCTTCGGTTGTCGTTGTAAATCAGCGCGAGACCAGGGCATTCAGACATCCAGTGTGTGTTCGCTCTAGAGAAGAGCCTTACCCTTGAGGTAAGAATGGGCTGGTCTATTTTTTGGATAGTTCAACAGCTTGTAGTGTTTAAATCCAATACAGGTCACTGCTGGGAGCCAGTGAGGAGAAGGAAGTAGTGGAGAACATGAGATCCTCTAGCATTCTACATTACATTACATTACATTACATTTGGCAGACGCTTTTATCCAAAGCGACTTACAATAGTTAAGTACAAAAATAA
>JAUZST010031463.1:0-29075 GCA_034779995.1 Parotocinclus haroldoi | reverse complement strand
GTGTGTGTGTGTGTGTGTGTGTGTGTGTGTGTGTGTGTGTGTGTGTGTGTGTGTGTGTGTGTGTGTGTCAGTGAGCATGTGCCGCTTGTTCCAGTATTGAATAAAGACTAAGCTTTAATATTGAGGTTTTATTACAGAAACAGAAAAAGCAGAAAGATTTAAAACCATAAATAAAATAATTAAATCATTTATTCAGCACATGCTCACTAACGACTTTATAATTAATCAAACAGCAGCAGCTGATGATGATGATGATGATGATGAAGCTTCACCCTCATTCGGTTCCTTATCCATTATTTTGAGGTTCATCAGTCTGCTGGAAGACGTCTTTCCTCCTCATCATCATCCTGAGAGAGAAATAGCAATTATTATTATTATTATTATTATTATTATTATTATTATTATTATTAATATCAATACTATTATTTTTTATTATTATTAACATTATTGTTAATAATATTATAGTTATTAATAATATTATCATTATTATTATTATTATTAATAATACATAATGATTAATCGCACCTAAACGCCCCACCCCCCCACCTCCCGAGTATCTCCCCAGCATTTCCATTTACTACAAAAAAAGAAGCCAAAAGTCACTTAGCCACTGCTAAAGCAGATATCAAACGTTGACTGGAATTTAGTAAGAACTTGTTTTTTTACAGTATTGTGCTTCGCAGGCTGAGTATCTATACATTGTGTTGTAGATCGTTTCATAAAACTTGCTTGAAAATTTCTTTTTCAATGAACAAAGTTGGTAAGCAACAGTAGTTCTTGTTTGTACGTTCGCTATTCATGTTTAATTAACATTACATGTTATATAGCACGTCTCGTCTTGTAACATAGGCCATGTTCGTTTAATCGGACCAGCCGGTTATTACAACCAAAACAATCACTTCCCGATGTGGTCCGATTAACCGGAATCGACAGTACTGATTTAGAAACATTGTCTGTGTGTGTGTGTGTGTGTGTGTGTCTCACCCTGAGTGTGTGATTGTAGCAGGTTCTCTCTTAGTAGAACCGTAACCTCCTCTAGTTCCTGTTCAGCCTCGTGCACATTTGGATCCAAACGCAGAACCTCCTGCAGATCAGAGCTGGAGGAGAGGTAATCCTACACACACACACACACACACACACATTTAATAATAACTGAATGCTTATATTATGATGGTGATGATTATTATTATTATGTTTATAATTACGTGTAGGCCTTTGTGAGCGAGTGCTCGTCTGTAAAAAGCTTTTTTATTCTCGGGTTCGAGCTGCAGAGCCGAGTCACAATCCTGTTTCGCCTCTTCAAATCTCTCCAGCTTCAGGAAGCACAAAGCTCTAAATCACACACACACACACACACACACACACACTAAAGTCAGTCTGGAAACAACAGCAACCACAGCTAAACACTGGTTATACACTAATAATTAATAATATATAAAATAAACAGAGATATAAAAATGTGTTTAAATGTTTGGGGAGAAATATTTTCCATCCTGTTCTTTTATCCTCACTTTAGATTTTATATCAGATAGAGATGAGAATGCTGATTCCGCTCAAACACAGCAGTTTATCAACTCCATTATTTATTTTATTATCAATCTATAATTAGTCTGTAATTACTGTAAGTGCAGAGTTCATCAATCACTACATTCTGACACTGTGTGGGTGTGTGTAAGGTTGGGTGTGTGTAAGGTTGGGTGTGTGTAAGTGTGGGTGTGTGTACGTGTGGGTGTGTGTACGTGTGGGTGTGTGTAAGTGTGGGTGTGTGTACGTGTGGGTGTGTGTACGTGTGGGTCTGTGTACGTGTGTGTAAGTGTGGGTGTGAGTAAGTGTAGGTGTGTGTAAGTGTGGGTGTGTGTAAGTGTGGGTGTGAGTAAGTGTAGGTGTGTGTAAGTGTGGGTGTGTGTATGTGTGGGTGTGTGTAAGTGTGGGTGTGCGTATGTGTGGGTGTGTGTATGTGTGGGTGTGTGTAAGTGGGGGTGTGTGTAAGTGTGGGTGTGTGTATGTGTGGGGGTGTGTAAGTGTGGCTGTGTGTATGTGTGGGTGTGTGTAAGTGTGGCTGTGTGTATGTGCGGGTGTGTATGTGTGGGTGTGTGTAATTGTGGCTGTGTGTATGTGCGGGTGTGTATGTGTGGGTGTGTGTAAGTGTGGGTGTGTGTATGTGCGGGTGTGTAAGTGTGGGTGTGTGTAAGTGTGGGTGTGTGTAAGTGTGAGTGCGTGTATGTAAGTGCGGGTGTGTGTAAGTGCGGGTGTGTGGGTGTGTGTATGTGTGGGGGTGTGTGTGTATGTGTGGGTGTGTATGTGTATGTGTGTGGGTGTGTTTAAGTGTAGGTGTGTTTAAGTGTGGGTGTGTGTATGTGTAGGTGTGTTTAAGTGTGGGTGTGTGTAAGTGTGGGTGTGTGTAAGTGTGGGTGTGTGTAAGTGTGGGTGTGTGTATGTGTAGGTGTGTGTATGTGTAGGTGTGTTTAAGTGTGGGTGTGTGTAAGTGTAAATGTGTGTAAGTGTAGGTGTGTTTAAGTGTGGGTGTGTGTAAGTGTGCATGCGTGTGTGATCCTGTGTTTGTATTTTATACAAAAACAGAGGGACTGCAGCAGATCTTAGATTAAATGATTATGTAAATTTATCAGATTTACTAGTCAAACATGTCAAAGCTTTACACACACACACACACACACACTCCCTCACACACGCACACAAACACACATATACACCAAAAACGTCCCTAATACAGCAAGTTCAACAGTTCAAATTCTGTTGCTAGGCAACCCTTTTCTGAGTTGGGAGTGCGCTATGAGAGTAAATATAAAAATGGAACGTTAATAATCTGGAATATAAACATTTATTTTACATGCTGACGGAAACAGAATAAAAAAACTCTAAAAAACTCTAAATGATAGTACAGTCGAATCTGGTTAATTGGACCACCGGTTAATGGGACCAGCCGCTTATTCGGACCAAATCCTAAAATTCCGAAACAAATCCTATTATGCACGTGTAATTTTATTTGCTAATTTGGACCACAATTCCGCTTATTCAGACCAAAGAACGCGAGAAGCGAGTAAGAAAAAGAAGCCACAAGTTGCCAACTAGCCACTGTAAAGCTGGTCAGCAAGATATGGGAGGATTTTTGGGATCTGGGAGAATTTATGCTTTTATTGAAGGTCAGGAAATCCGAAAAGTTGTGCTGACAAGAGCAAAACCAGGGGGAGGTGAACATGCCCACCATTTTCTTGATTTGGTTTAAGTGCAGTCCGTTAAGAGAAGGCGTCAAATCACACTGGATAAGGTCTTCAAACGTTGACTGGAATTTAGTAAGAACTGTTTTTTTTTACAGTATTGTGCTTCGCAGGCTGAGTATCTATACATTGTGTTGTAGATCGTTTCATAAAACTTGTTTGAAAATTTCTTTTTCAATGAACAAAGTTCATAAGCAACAGTAGTTCTTGTTTGTACGTTCGCTATACGTGTATAATCGCACAATAAAGGTTTAATAAACATTTAATGTTACATAAATTATAGCACGTCCCGTCTTGTAACATAGGGCATGTTCGTTTAATCGAATCAACCGGTTATTAGGACCAAAACAATCACGTCCTGATGTGGTCCAGTTAACCGAATTCGACTGTAATTCATAGCACCTTGAATTAATTTAAACACAGAATATTACCGCAGAATTTATAAAGCGATTAGTTGATCAGTTCTAGGCGTTGACTCCCCTTAATACTAAAGCATGTCCCTCAACAAATATCTGCTAAGAAAGTGTGCTGCTTACCACTGTGAAAAACAAATCTTCCCACTGAAGATATAATGTTTAAAAATGGCCAGTTTCCCTTCAGAAATGCCTTAATTATTTGTGGCATAGATTCAACAAGGTGCTGTAAACTAAATTTTAAAATATGAAAAAAAAACAGTTTGAGATTATTTGGGTTTTGTGACATGGTGCTTTATCCTGCTTGAAGTAACAATCAGAAGATGGTACACTGTCATGAAAAATTATGGTCATAGTCAGCAACAACACTCCAGAGGTTGCATAACTACTGTTTTTCACTAGCTGACTAGTTATTAAAAAACTAGTTGACTACTGAGTTATATGGGCTTGCAGTTCAATGTTGATTGAGAATGGCAAAAATTGGCTCAAATCATATTTAAAATAACAGACATACATTGTCCCTAAATTAAAATGAATGCTTCAGGGCTTCCTTAGGTCACATTCTTATGGATGACAATTAATAAATATTCAAATTTCAGGCAGATCCTGCCAGAACAAGATCTGGTGTTATACTGGTACCTCACATCTACAAATCTCGCATTGTGCTTTTATATTTAAAAGAAAATGAAAATGGACAACAATAATAAACACATTTTAAACATCAAACATCAATTTTCAAACAGCAATTTTGCTAACTACAAGATAATGTGATGCTTATGAATTTTAATGTGCTATCCAAAAATCACATCCGCTTCCTCCAATCATATCCTATTTTTTCCATAAAACACTGTCTACTCATAATAATGTAACATTATTAAGTAGATATGCTGAATACAGTAAAGATAAATAATGCGCAGAAAGACAAGCTGAATACACAAAAAAGAATCAGTATAACCATTGGGAAGACAGCTTATTAAACAGTTTAAAACAGTTTAACTGCTTTGATACACTGCCAATTTTGAGAGAGTAAAGAATCTTTAAAAAAAATCCCCCAAATCACATTGTATGACTCTTAAAATAATTCATTAGAATTTTATTGCATAACATAAGTATATGATCACCTACCAATGAGCAAGAAATCTGGTACTCACATACCTGTTAGTTTTTCTCTAAGAATTCCCCCTACTCTGCACTCTGGATTAATTCTGGATTAATTACCCCTGTTTGAACTGCAGACTGTAGACCTGCACAAGGCTGGGACGGGCTATAGGACAATAGGCAAGGAACTTGGGGAGAAGGCAGCAACTGTAGGCGCAAGAAAATGGAAGAAACAAGACAACTGTCTGACTGAAATATAAAGATGATTGCTGGATTTTATTTGGCAACCTGAAGGTGATTATGATGCTTCTAGGACAACAAAGTGGTTACACAAAATGTCCTCGCTTCTTGTGCCTCTGGGATAGCCAAGCAAAGGCAGAAAGCATTATATAAGAAATGAGAAGTATAAGAAATTTGAGATAGATAATAAAATATTAAGCATATTAACCACTTGTTAATCCTCAGATGGTATTGTTCCCCCATTGTGTGTAAAATTGATACTCATAAAACTTCTGGCTCTGGATCATGATAGTGAGTGCTTCATGTACTTGTGTACCAAATTCCTTGCTCTTTCACGTGAGAAGATGAAAGCAGACTTAATTTACAGCCCACAAATTTGGATCAAGCACAGAGAATTTCTTAATACCATGACAAACACAGAAAAATATGCTTGGTCTGCTTTTCATGATATGATTGCAGACTTTCTTGGCAACTTCAGGCCCGAAATGGCCCTTTTAGTTCAAAATCGTTCATTGCTTTTCAAACATGACTGTCAAATTACATTTTATTGATAGCCACCTGAACTACTTCCTCTCAAATCTTGGAGCTATGAGTGAAGAACAATTTGAACACGTAGACCAAGACATCAAGACGATGGAACATATCAAACATAATGGCAGACTACTGCTGTTAGGGTGTTTATAGCATGTCAACCCTGATCAAACATATTACCGCGTATCCAAAAAGAGAACATTTCTCCTTAACAATTAAAATTTACACAAATGTTGCTGCCTTGGTTATAAAAGAGAGTCATTTTTTGCATGAAACAAATATATTACATGCTATAATTACTTCAGAACTCATTACCCTTACTATTTCTACTATTTAACTTTATAATATTTAATCAAACATTTCAAATTTGTAATATATATATATGTGTGTGTGTGTGTGTGTGTGTGTGTGTGTGTGTACACAATATATATAGCATATTTTTTACTTCTTATTTGGAATCAGCAGCTTTGAGTTGGGTAAAATCAGCAAAAATAATTAGGTCAGAAGAAAAGCGATGATCAAATGTAGACCAGTATAATCAGTGCGTTGCTCGTTCACATGTCATGAGAGCTTGCGGGCGGTGAGGTTTAGAAAGTCAATGTAAGTCTTTTTCGTTAATTTAGAGACTTAATATTGTGAAGGCTGTATTAAACGTCGCACTATGAGCGCTGTTGTTTAAATACTTGCAGGACATTTTCACTTTAGGTCCACTTGCTGGACAGCACACTCTGTGTTCCCTTACCTGATTTTTTTTTTACAAATTGAGCACTGCAGCACAGATTACTGTAGAGTTGGACTCAGGTCTTCTAAATTATTCCCAGACTAAAAAGTTTAAGCACACATGCATCCCCAAACCATGACAACACTCAACTTCTTTGGATGACCATGGTGAGGCCTGTTCTGAGTGGAACCTGCCCTGTTAAACAGCTGTATGGTTTTGGCCACTGTTCTGCAGCTCACTTTCAGTGACTTTCAATCTTCTTATAGCTTATACCATATACATATACATATCCAGCAACAATTCTTTTGTTCAGATCCTCAGAGAGTTCATTGCAACGAGGTGCCATATTAAAAACGACCTGCTTCCCATTCACACCTGAGACCTTGTAACACTAAAGAGTCACATGACACATCACATTTGGCTATTTTCACAAAGGGGGTTACTTGTTGCCAGTGGTTTAGACATTAATGGCTGTGTGTTGATGGCTTGTGTATTTTGTGGGCACAGCTAATTTACACTGTTATATAAGCTGTAGACTGACTACATTACATTATATCAAAGTGTCATTTCTTCACTGTTGTTCCATGAAAAGATATAATAAAATAGTTACAAATGGGTGTTTTCACTTTTGAGAGATACTGTATATACAAAAAAGCAAGGATTAAAAGTACGTAAATTTTTCTGAAACTAAAAATATGAATATGCTGATTAGAAAACTAAATGTTTGTTTGTTTTTAAATATGGGTTTAATTTGTGCTTTATGAAAGATGTAATAAAAATTGTATTTTTGAAGCATGGCACTAACAGTGATTACACGTTAGACATTACACGTCTCTGGGGATCGTAAAATGATTCCACTTGACATTTTTATTGAAGACCTGCTGCTCAGAACAAAGCATTTACAATCACTGCACAGGAAAGAAAACAGCATATAAAAAGTACTTTCCAATTTGAAGCACCATCAATATTACTTTTGAAGTATTAGAATAGTACACAATTTTATTGCTGTTTCATTGTCATGCCAGCTGCTTCCATCCATAGCAATCCAAATACCATTCAAGATGCTCTCAAAGCCCCTGAGAAGCAGACCTCAGCTATTTAAATCCCTTGTCTGAAGTGTCTAAAGGTACATAAGTTCAGAGTTTGTGCACAGCCGTTGCTCCCTACACTCAGTGTATTTACTATCTGCATTCATTTCCAGTTTCAGTAGAGTCTGACATTGGCATTTTTTCTCAAAACTGTGTTTGTATAACCATAGCCATAAATGTCAGCATTGATCTTATATCTTACATAAGATTAAGCACAGTTTCTCATAGACTAGAATAATTAAATATAAGGTTTTTGTACATTTGCTCCATTTTGTTTCAAGGTAAAATCACTTTTGTCAATGATAACACTATCAACAGAATAAACACTATTTCTTTGTCTCCCTATCTCCTGAAATGTCAAGTGCGATTGGAGGATGATAGTGTAAATTCACACAGCACTCACAAAGCGGACATTGCCAAAGCTCAACTATTAGAAAGGCTACAGAGCACTTAACACTTCAAGTGAATTGTACAAAACTCAATGACAACCCTTATTTTCCACACATGTAACGTGCACTGTCCAGCATCTTTCTCTTCACTACACTAAGGCTGAGAGATAATACAGCATTATAAAACAATGTGGCAGTGCAGCACAGGGCACAAGGTAGGAATTGGGTGTATTGTAGGGCTCACGCACACACACTCACTCATTCAGTCAACCACACCCACACTCTTCTCACACACACTGACTCTCACACACACTCACTGACAAACACAGACACTCGCTCACACAAGCTCACTCACTCACTCAATCACGCACATAAACACTCACCATTCAGTCAACAACACCCACACTCACACCCTCACACACACACGCACAATCATTCACTTACACACACAGACTCATTCGCACACAAACACACTTACTCTCACAAACACACTCACTAACTTGCACACACACATGCTCAATCATTCACTCACACACACACACACAGAATCACTCACATATGCTTGCACACACACACAGTTGGACACATACAAACAAATGCACATACATAGGAACATCCAGGGACACCAAAAGGACACCCAGGGATGCAAACCTAAGTAAAGTAAGTCTTTGCAATGTAGGAGGACACATCCAAGGAAAATTCCACATAAGCTCTGGGATAGGAACAAAACAGGAGCTATCTGGAGCTGTGTGGTAACATCAGTAACAACTGTATCACTCTTTTGTCTTACCATTTCAGAGTGTAAGAGTGTAGTAAAGGTGTAATAATCCTGTAATAAGCCTACCCCATTGGAAGCCAAAACATCTTCAGACTCCTCTTCTTTACTGTCTATCTGCATTTCGAAAGGATTTCCTCCCTGATTGTATTTCTCAAAGAGGGAGAGCTCCTCAAGGTCACTGGAGGCTGCTTGTCTGCTTGGAGACACTGACGGTGAACGGCACTGACCCATGAACTTAAACTCCTGAAACACAAAACAGGCTTTTGACATTTAACAAGCATATACTAACCAAATGCTGCAATGTAGTTATGAAAACAAGTTCTGAATTACTCTATCTATAAAATGCATTGAACAGTGATATAGTTAATAAAGTTAAGAACTATGACAGGCTATGCTTGGATTTGTAACACACATACAGGTTGAAGTATCAACGTAACGGAAAACTATGTCAGTGTTTATGCAATGGCTTAGTTGAGCTGTGTCCATATTAATGTGTGCATAGTCCATAACTTTCAGTGATGCTATTAGAGAAAGAGCTGGAATACACTTCACAGTCATTGCTTACCTTTGGTACCACTGCTAAAAAATAACATGATCCTTTTTTGAACATTCTGCATGCACTGTATTTTATATACACAAGCTATATTTTAAACAAATTTCAAATATTGTCTCTATGAACAACTTCAACCTGGAGCAACCTTCCAAATTGTGTTTTGCTCTCAAAAGGTAATACTGTAGCACAAATAATTAAATTGCACTGTGTGGGTATTAAGGCTTTCCGGACTGGTCTAATTAGGGACTGAGTAGCTCATTCTCAAGGATCTATTGTTTCTGTAATGATTATTGTAATTATTATTATTTTTGGCAAACATAAAAAACCACAGTGGCACCTCCAGCAGCCAGGGCTCCTTCCTGTACAGTATGTCACATGCTGCACTCCTGTCATAGAGCTCAAGGTTCTACAATACCTTGGCAACAGTGAGGGCAAATACAGCGAGGGCAAGATCCAGAGAACAAATCACTTCTTACTCCACTAACTGCACCCGATGATAAATGCTGTTGTGTTTATTGTTTTCTGCTTTTGCCTAACATTTATGATATTCTGCAGAGAATGTGAACCAAAGTTTAACCAAAAAGAACGTTTCTCATCGTGCAAATGCAAAGAATTTGGGAATTGACGGCACTTATATGACAAAATATGACAACGAAGACCCTGGACTGTTAAGCAAGTAAAGTTGTACATCAAGCGAGAAGGGGAAAAAAAATTTCTACCTACAAAGCTTCAACAATTGGTGTCTTCAGTTCCCAAACATTCCTTTAACGTTGTTTAAAGGAAAGGTGATGTAACACAGCGGTAAACATACACCCGTCCCAACTATTTTGGAACGTGTTGCAGGTATCAACTTAAAATTAGAGAATATTTGCAAATAGACAATAAAGTTTATCTGTTTGAACATTAAATATCTTGTCTTTGTCTTTTAAATATCTTGTCTTTTATCTTGTCTATATTCAATTGAATATAGGTTAAAATAGACTGTTTTTCTGTACGACAACCGCATTCTGTTTTTATTTATGTTTCACACAACACAACATTTATTGGAATTGGAGGTGTGCTTATTTTTGTGGATATTTAATAAAGCTAAACAGTTTAATTTTCTGCCATTTATGATACCAGTTACATGTTTACATAATTTATAAAATTTTGTCAAGATCATATAGGACAGCCATCAAAGCAAGACAATATAAAATCTATTAAATACCCATAATCCAGTGCTACTTTTGTTCTTTCTGGCTCCATGCATTTTTATGCAGTACTCATTAGTGGTGTAATGGGCCTTGAATAATCGGATCACGCCCCATGGATCGGTACACAAGTGAACGGCGGCCAAAAGTTTGACTATATCAGTATGGAATGCAGTTTTAGTAATTATTATATAGTTGAAGTGATAGTTTTCTGAACCTCGATACAGATATAAAGATATGTAAAGATATACTCAAAGTCGCCATGTCACGTGATTGCAGCGCATTCTAAACAGTTATACTAAAGTCAGTGTCAACCAAAAATATGGTGAAAGTGCTTGAGCCACGCTACGAAATACCATTGCTCGTACACTTCAATACGAAGATTGTGCCAGATGACATGTCTGTCTTTTATTTTATGCTGATCCGAAAAATGATCTGATCCGTGACTCAAAAAACGAAAAATGATCCGATCCGTGACTCAAAAAACGAAAAATGATCCGATCCGTGACTCAAAAGACGAGCCGACACTTGAGATTTGTGATCCGTTACTCCCCTAGTACTCATTGTTTAAACAAAGTATATCAGCAGAAAGTGTATGTTTAAAAAAGACTTTACCTAATGTCACTATAACCATGACTACCTGTATATACCCATCCATGCTGCATTAAACAGCAGTGAACAAAAACAAAACAAAATGGCTGTCTATAGCAGTCTTTTATTTTATTTTGTGGCTCTATTTCTACTGCATCTCTTTGAGAGCTATGATCTGCATCCTTCTAGGGTGCATTGTAACATCCTAATGATAACATTATTAGGTCTCATTAAAGACTAATTGTTCCAATCGGTGCTGCAGATATCCAAAATACATCTCTGCATGTTTATTCATGAAGACCATTTTAATGAAACATTGCTTTCGCTAATTGCGGTATGGGGTGTCTAGGCATGTGAATCAAACAACATTTACATCTGCTTACATTTTGTCGTTTAGCAAAATTCCTTACCCAGAGTGGTTACAACTGATACAATCTGTCTTACAATCAAAGTAATTGTGAGTAAAAGTTCTTGCTCAAGAATCCAACAGTGTCCGAGGTGGGATTTAAACCCTAGATCTTTTGTACACACTCCAGAACCTTAACTGCTAAGCTACCACAGTCAGGTAAAAGAAAAACAAATCATTCATTTGGTGACCGACAGTACCATGACCTAAAGAGTAAATGGCTCATGTTGGCTCCAAACAGCCGTTAAATAAGTGGATTAAAAATAATTGAACCCACTACTTGCATTTGGTTGCATTCCATCAGTCAACAGCAATATAATACAGGTTTCAATAACAATTTTTCAATTTCAATAACATTTACAAATAAAATAAGTCTCAATTTCAGTTAGAGAAAAACCTCTTTAAAATGGTCATGATTAATTTTCAATATGTAAGCTAATTGCCAAGTTTGAAATTAATGACAGCATACATAATTGTTCGAGATTAAAAACGATTTTAAAGGTCACATTACTACATATAAGAGAGAAGCATGCAGCAGTGTACTGGGACTTACGTGGAGCTGGGCGATACTGAAATTGGACTTCACTGGGCACAACTCCCATGTCTCGTTCTCCAGAAACATCCGCAACTCCTCCAGGCGTGCTCTAAAGCGGCATAAAACAAAGACTTAGAGTGGTTCTTGAACTTGAACTATCTGTGAGTGGCAAAAGTATTTGTAGCTTGCTTTCAGTATTGTGTAAAATAAATGGTCACAACCACTGCTTGTGAGCAAAAGGCACAGCTGTCCTTTCGTGGCACGAGAGATTCTCGTTCAGAACATATGGCACCTGAGCATAGTTTAACTCAATTTTGTGAATTTCAATGCATCAATGTAGTGGTTTCCAAACTGTGGTATATTTATCATTGGTGGTATGAGAAGTAGCAGCAAGGTGGGGTCAAACTCCATGTTTTGGATGTATTTATGTATTCACAATCACCTGTCTACATAGTGTATGTCCAAGGCAATACACAAATTGTTCAGTGACAACAGAATCAAGCTTTTGCTTGCTCAGAAATCTAAATGAGACATTTAATAATCTGTGTGATATAAACTGATGACTACAATAGTGGTGAGACACAATTAAATTATGAAAAGGTTATAAGGCTATCAGGCGTTAAAATAAGATTTCTCTAATAAATCAGTCTCAGATTTTTGACATGAATTCAAGTCAGTTGTTTTACGTTGTGCTATCTACAATGGAGCATTGACACAAAGCAACAATACAAATGTCTAGGCCAGTAGCCCTAGGGTTACCGTGGCAATGGAAAACTCCCTAATTGTTATAAAGAATTTACCTTGGGAGGACCAAGACTCAAACCTCAAGCTCAAGATCACAAAGGTAAAAATGAAAGCAATTTACCTAATTCACAATAATAGTAGAGTGTTCCCTTGCCACTTCGCGGTTCACCTTTCGTGGACTTGGTGCATCGCGGGTTTTTAAAAAATATGAATGGAAAAAATATATTGCGGATTTTCGCTGTTTTGCGGAACTCGAAACAAAAGGCCGAAAAGCAACATTAGATGCCCGTGACCTTCGATCCCTCCAGGGGCTATATGTTATCAAAAGCTAGCATCTCTGATGTTATGGGGATGTGTCACAACTTCACTGGAATTGGGGTTGGAAAAAAATATAAATGTAAAAAGTAAAAGCTACTCCAAGTAATGACATGGAGAACAAGGAAACTGGGACTGAGGCAGCCTAGCGGTTAGGGTATTGGTAACTGTTATGTGCCAGTGCAGAACGTTTGTTTTCTTTTGCGTCCGGTTTTTGTTTTTCCCCTGTCACTCTATAGGTGCTGACTTGGAACCAACGGGAAGCCCTGCTGGTTGGAAACTGGGTGGAGTTTTAAGAACAAAAGGACCATTCCAGGCAGCGGAGGGAAGGAGCTGATGGTGGAAGCAGAGTTTGCTTAAACTGGCTCCTGTGGTTGCAGCTATTTTTGTTAGGCCCACTAATGTTTGATCGCTTGGGCTTACCTGGTACTGTTACGTTATCGGGAAGGTGGACAGGGAAGGTTTGGCCGTGCCTCTACAAGTGCACACACGTAGCAAAGTCTCAGTTTAGCTCACTAGGCTAGGGGCGACTGCCACTCAGTATATTTTCTAGCGGTTTTGTTTTTTTTTCCTTATTTTGGCACCGCCCACCTTCGTCGCATATGTACAGTTTTGGGACCTGACTGCAAGTTTGAGTTCTGGGGCGAATGTGCCCTTTGTTCCGTTTCTTTGATTGTGCGCTACTTGTATAATCATTGTAAATACAGCATCACACCGTTTACATTAAGTCTGGCTTGTGTGTTATACTTTCCCTATACCATTCACACTCACGTCAACATGTTACCAGCCCACACAACCCCTAGACACACTTAGGGCTGGGTTGTAACAGTAACCAAGGACTCTGGACCTGATGGTCCAGGGTTCAAATCCCACCTCTGCCAAACTGCCACAGTTGGGTCCTTAAGCAAGGCCCTTAACCTACCATTGCTTGACTTGTAAGTCGCTCTGGATAAGGGCGTCTGCTAAATGCCGTAAATGTAAATGTAAATGATAACAACAGCTTATTTAATAAAATTCTCTGGGTCTAAATTTTTATTTGCTACACTAACATTAAAAGGCACACACACTATTACAGTTACTTAACATTTATGGACATTGAATACCTACCTATCAAAAGCAAAATCTAGAGGACTAGGGAAAAGAATACATTTTGACAAAATTTGACTTATTTTGCAAACAGTTTATGGCATATTTTATAATATATATATTTCATATAATAATAGAATAATTATTATGATTACTATTATATATATATATATATATATATATATATATATATAAATAAATATATATTTACAAATAAACTGATTTGATTTTGGATGATGTTAAATGATTTGATCAAACAAAGAAATAATAAACAGATAACGGGCTGATACCTGAGGTACACCTTCAAATACAAACAGGTGGAAATGTAAGTTTTGCAACAGTCACTAAAGCAATACTGACAATAATAAAACCTCGAAAACATATTCTGTCCTGATAAGGTAGGATTCTGACTTGTTATTATCTTGCTGATTCTGTTAGTGTGGTTGTTTCTGGTTGTCTTATTACTCTCACTTTTTACCATTGTGTTTTCAGGTGTAATTTCAGTCTAACGTAAAGTGTAATTTGTGGGCAGGGATTAGCATTATATATTGAAGGCTATCCACTACAGACGTGTTCATATTTGGGAGAATCTGTCTACTGTCTTTTCTTCTGTGAGTTTTAAAAGTAGTCTATTCTGCAACTTTGTGTCTGCAACCTATCTCTGTCATCATCTCTCAAAGACCACGGACTAGCTACCTTCCAGAGGTCGTTCTGCCGATCTCAATCAGCAGTGGCGAGTGGGTTATGGAACTGCCAAGCCGCAGTGAACAAAGCTGATTTCATGTGAGCCTTGGCTTCCCACTACTCCCTGGCACTGACTGAGACCTGGTTATCCCCCCAGAACTCATCCACATTGACTGCTCTATCCTCTGCCTATGCTTTCTCTCATAGTCCACGAGAAACTGGCAGGGGAGGTGGCACAGGATTACTGTTGTCAAAGAAGTGGTGCTTCACACCTTTCTCCCTGGCACATTTAAACATATCATGATTTGAATTCCATGCAGTTTCTATTACCTCTCTACTTAATCATCTCATTGTTGTTATCTACCGGCCCACAGTTAATCTAGGTGATTTCCTGGAAGAACTGGACATGCTCCTAAGCGTTCTGCCCACTGACAGCACACCTCTTACCGTTCAAGGCGACTTCAACCTCCCTGAAGACAAGCTCCGCTCTTCTTGTATTCTCTCTCTGTCAGTAAATTAATCTTATTAACACACAACGGATGGAACATCCTAGACCTTGTCTTCACACAACCTTTTCCAGCCTTCAAACTTCTGGTTACACCACTTCACACCTCTGACCATCACTTGGTAACCTTTACCATTCCCTTCACTACCCACCCTGACACAACCCTTTTGCTTCCTTCGCCTACCTGCAGAAATCTTCACTCTATTCGTCCTTCCTCTATAGCTTCCCAAACTCTATCATCTCTTCCTGACCCTGAATCTTTCTCTTCTATCTCTGGACTTTACCGGTGACACTTTGATCTCTTCACTTTCCTATTCCTCCTCCTATGTCCACAAACACAAGAAGTCTTCTAAATCTGCCCCTTGTCTTTCTGATGTTTTGCACAGGAACAGGAGAGAATTGAGATCAGCTAAGAGAAAGTGGAGAAAATCTCTACTCGTCACTGATCTCAACATCTACCGCGGCCTAATGTCTAGATTCTCAGACGACCTTAATTCTGCCAAGACTCAGTTCTACAAGGAGAAGCGGGAAAAATCTACTGGGCATCCTCGTAAGCTCCACAAAATCTTTTCCTCACTTCTCAACCCTAGCTCCTCTGGCTGGATTAAACCTGACTGCTGAAGACGTTGCAGTCTTCCAGGACAAGAAAACTGCAGACATCCTTTATCTTATTTTCCTACCTCATTAATGCATCTTTCTACTCTCCCAACAGAAGAAATCCTAAAAGTGGTCCTGTCACCCTACAACCTGCTCACTGGATCCATCACCTCCATCATTAACAACTCATTAACATATCAGGCATCGTGGAGAGGATTCATCTCCTTATCCCACAAACTGACCACTGTTGTCCCACAAGGCTCAGCCCTTGGTTGGCTCTTGTTCTTGCTCTCTTGGTGAGGTAATATCCTCACATGGCTTTTCATATCACTGCTATGCTGATGACACCCAACTAATTCTCTCCTTCTCTCCCTCGGACACCCAGATCTCTGCTAAGATCTCAGCATGTATAGCTGATATCATCATGGATGGCAGATCACCACCTTAAGCTAAGTCCTGGCAAGACAGAAGTAGTACTCTTCTCCGGTGATTCCCACCTCCACCAGGACTTTGTCCTCTCAGTTGACAAGGTTCGGATCTCCCCCTCTGTCATGGCACACAACTTGGGAGTGACTATGGACAACCAACTGTCCTTTTCTTCCCACATTGCTAACATCACTCGGTCTCGGTTTCCTTCTTTACAACATCAGAAGGATCTGTCCATTTCTTTCCACAGAGGCAACACATATTCTGGTTCAGTTACTTGTCATTTCAAGACTGGACTACTGTAACTCTCTCTTATTGGGGCTTCTGATCCTTACAGCTGATCCAGAATTCAGCTGCAAGACTTGTGTTCAAGCAAGTTCCAGCCACATTACTACAAATGTGTAATGAACACCAGACTTTGATGGATTTGTTTATTTACATTCTTATTTGCTTGACCCTGGTCAGGGTCACAGGAGAGTCGGTGCCTAACTGGCGGGATAGTGCACAAGACAGGAACAAACCTAGACATGATTCCAATCCATTGAAGGGCATACACACTTATAAATCCACTCATGCACTAGTGGCATTTTATGACATAAGTGAACCTAACACACATATCTTTGGGCTGTGGTAGGAAACTAAAGTATTTAGAGGAAACCTGTGTATCTGGAGGAAACTGGAGTATCCGGAGGAAACTGGAGTATCCGGAGAACTGCATGGACACAGGGAGGACATGCAGTCTTCACAGACAGTACCCTTCACGCTATGAAACATCTTGGCTACCAAACGAGGTACCATGTTGCTCTTTGATAGATTAGTGCTCTAGTGTTTAACAGGGTCCCTATTCAGACATGACTGACATCTCATTGATTGAAGCAGCTGCCTTGAATTTCACTTTCAAATTAAATGAAATTCATATACTTTTATCACTCCAAGATATGTAATATTACACAATTTTAATATCTCACAAAAAAACATATATATAATATATATGATTCCTTTTCTACTTTTAGGAATAGTGTAAACATCCTATTTTAAATCATATAAATTAGAAATGTTCAAGCACAACTGTAGATGTAGCAATTAGACATCAGTCAGCTGCAGAAATATAAATAAAAAATTAAAATATGCAATGAAGTGGCCACACATTAAGAAGTTAAAACATGCTAAGTGCTGTTAAGAAGTCATAGTAAAGGACAAGATTATATGTTGTGTTTGTCATTGCCAACATGCTGTTCTTTTTCAATATTATGTCTATGCCCTAAATCTTGTCCTCCCACACTGTTCAAGCTGTTAGCTAAAATCATTCAATCTGACACAAGCATTGAACCTATATTAAAGAGAGATGCTTAAGCTCTTTGGAGAGATATGGCTTTTCATTCAGGTTCATGAAGCACAGCATCCTCCCAACGACCCCTAAACAACAAATGGTGCAATGCTTCAAAATAGCACCAGTGCCAAATGCACCTCAACCATAAAACCAGCCACATAGCCAAATATCCTTACTTATGTCTCTCCCACTCACCCGTTCAATTCCACACACACATGCACATATTCCTAAATAACCAATTGCGCTGGGCAATGAGGTTTGTACACAAACTTTTGTCTTCCCTGTTAGACAGCACTAGAATACACTGTAGGCTGACAGCTCTAACCACCCTCATGACAAAAGTGCTACACTGAAATACAGAAACAGATAGCTGCTCATCAGCCCATAGCTCACCTGTGATAGTTCTTAAAGTAGTTAACACTTTGCCTCTTAATGGACTCCTGTAGAACCTCTGACTTGCTGCCACAGAACTCCTCTCCCACCTGCATTAACCTGTGGATACAGACAGAGAAGGACAATAAAAAGATGAATGAAGTTAGATATGAGAGAGTGCCTGAGCATGCACCATAAGGAATGAATCTGGATTACAATGCCCTTGTCAAGTCCTTATTAACCCAACAGTTAGTTGCCTCACAGAATGTGTGTCCCATGATTACTCTTGTTGTTGACCCATGATCAGGGCTCACAAGGGTCAACAAAACAGAGCTATGACTCCATGAACAAACCACGGTTTTAATTTGATGCCATGTACAGGACTGCTTGGGAATCCCGTCTCGCCGCAAAACAAGTGGCTTCATTGATGCCCTATGCCCCCGCCCTCTCTGCCGGGCTAAACAAGGATTCCCACGAGATCAGTGCATCCAGACAGGCATCAGGCCAACCCAATTAGCACTAATGAGGATGGGGCTCCCTACCTGCTGATAACATCCAGCACCACAATGAAGTCATCATACTTGAAATTGGACATGTCTGTCCCGAGCAAATAGGCTTTCACTTTTAGCTGGACATCCTGAGAGTAAAGGAGAAGGGAGGAGTGGAGGAATGATCAGAGCTGATGAGCAAAAAAATAGATCAATTTAGAAAGAAAAGAAGAAATAAATGCTTTCTACTCACCTGCCAAATCCTGCTCAAGCCATGCTCAAGCTTCTTCTTTACATAGCTATGGCCTACTGTAGATTGGCCTGGGCTTTCATTACTGTTACATTCTGCAGAAACAAAGACCAAACATATAAACTGATGTTATTCAAACGCATTAAGCATCTGTGTGACCAAAAGAAAGCCACTTATTAGTTAGGCTAATAGAAAAAAAAGGCTTCAGTTACTAGGGAGCACAAAGATTAGACTCTACAGCCATACAAAAAGATCAATTGGCCTCAAGAGTCCAGATTTGCCCTATTTAGGCTTTGTCAGGAGAAAAAGAGAATCGCATGAAGCATTGCAACAATCTTGACTCACTTTTGTCGTCTAATTTATCTCATGATTAATTCATGATTATTGATTACTTCAATAATCAAGTCTGATGTAGTATTTATCAGGGATCTGTGCAAGTCTTATGTAAAGTCTCTGTAAGCCGGCCAAACTCTCCTTCGAAACTGGTAAACCATTTATTTATCATCAGAAAAAGGTGACAAACTGACCCATGAAAATACAAAAGTATTCAGACACACCCCAGTCATTGAATTCAGTGTTTTCTTTCAATCCCATTGCTACCATACAAACTCAACACCTAGGTTTGGGTGGTACTACTATAATATAGTGACACTGCTCCAGAAGAGAGTATTCTGGTACCACAGCAACTCACGAAGTGAGTCACAAAGCACACTGCCAAAAGCAGTAGGAGTGGTATAAAGCACGTCACAACATACCAGCTTTTCAATTTCAGTTGAAGTGTAATCACAAAGTAAATCATTCTGAAGCAACCCATGTATACTGTAGACCTAGCGAGTATTAGGACACTTAAGCCACACTTACTAATTAATTAATTTAATTGCATTATAAAACAACATGTCAAACCACATTAACCACATTTAAAACAAAACATTTTCTCAAAAGCAAAGTTATATTTAAAAAGTAAGACAAAATAATGTCTATTGTTTAAATGTAATATTTGATGTCTCAAAACTTAAAGAAAATATACATTGTTTCAACATAGTTTCAATACAATATGATAAACTCAGTATAGTGAAACAAATCACAAGAATAGTGTACTGTTACATCTACTAAAATATGAATCCCCTATAGTGTATACCATGCCCATGATCAAGCCCTTTGATCATATTTTTACTATATACAGATGTTAACTGACTTGCTCTGTCAGGAGTGACAATCTTAAAATCTGTTGAAATGATTTTTTTGAATATGTTAATTGTATATGACAGAATCTTAATCTGCTGTTGATATAAACATAAAATGTGTCCTAACTTTAACAGTCACACTAAGTTGTTTTTACCTTCAGCCAGGTTCGTACATTGGTTGAGTGAACAAGGTCAGGTTCTTATGTACTATATATAGAACAGTTCCATTTGTCCAGCTGAGCCACAACTCCTAATAAAACTCTCAAGAAGGTTTTGTACTGATTCCAGGTGAACAGACCCACAGGCCCTCACTGCCCTTTCACTTAGACACAGCATGTTTTTTATAAACATTCCTATGTTCAAGAGGAATTCCATCAGCAAGTCACTGAACTGAGAAACGCATTCAAAGCACACACCGGAAAACAAATCTAATAGGATCAGAGATTTAACATGAGCATGTAAAGCACAATTCAAGGACTCATCTTCAAGGTCTAACATTTGAACAACTATTTCCATCTACCTCACTTCATAAAAAGAGAAATGAAAAGGTTTGCAAGCTCAAGCAATTCTGATAGAGCATTTGCTTACTTAAGTCAAGAACTGGGAGGTAAGGATTACAGATATAATATGGTGATTATGAGAAGGGAGGCATGAAGGAAAGCTTATATAAATAAATTGACTTTTGGAACAAACTGTCTGTGTTTGGCCTTGCTACAGAGACTAGAAGTGAAACCATCCATGCAAGAAGTTTATTAAAAGCTAACTTTAGTTATCGGACCATTGCTCCTATCTTCATGTAGCTTTTCCAGGAGCTGCCTTACTGTGATGTAGAATGTCAGATAGATTATCTTCACGAAAATACGTCGTGTTTATTGACCTGTTATTGTGCCAACAAGGCTGTTATGTAAAACTTGGTTTCAAGGCCAAAAGCTGCATGGTCACCATAGAAACATAGACATAGAGCTGGCTGTAACACACCAAACAAGGGATCTACCGACAAACATTAAAAATATATTTTTACTTCCTCCAGAGTATACATTAACAAAAACGTATTTCTCCTTAAACAAACAGTTGCAGTAGCTCAGATTGGGCTGAATACACCAATGACTCTCAGTATGGCACAGTTATAGGTTTCTTTTTTCAAATACATCAGTTCATCAACTTTACACCCTGTAGTCATTAAACAAAATCCACAGATAATTGGTTTCCCAACTTTGATTGAAAACTTGCACAGAACCTTGACCTCAACTCCATTAGACACACGTTGAACAAGAATTACAAAATTGAGACATGGCATACAGGCTAACAGCCAAAGAAGACCTTGCAATCACAGTCATCTAGTGGAAAGTCCTCCTCGTCTTGGGTGGTGGTGGTGGTGGTGGGCATCAGTAACTCTGCAGACTCTCTCATTGCTCTGTATAAATTTTCACTGTCAGTTAGCAACTTCTTTAAGTAAGCAATGCACTCATTTGATACTGAATATTCAGTAAAAAGAAGTGGTCTGCTTAGGTCAAAATTATGTCTCTCGCACAAGTGGATAAGGATAAGGGTGGCTGCTAAATGCTGTAAATGTAAAATATAATCTAGCTAGTTTGACACCACTAGCTCAATATAATACTGTATCAATCCACATTGGTAGCAAACTCTGGGTACCCACGAATCTTTAAACTAAAATAAATTATATGTTCCCTGATTTACAATGGGGTTACGTTCAAGTTTAATATACCATTGCCTAGTGTACCTTAAATAGCCTTAAAACACTTACATCAACCAACAGTTGTGCAAATTCATTAACACAAGGCCTGTTTTAATATAAGTGTTGGTTATCTTGTGTGTTTTATTGAAGAATGTATTGGAAGTAAAAAACTGTATTCACTACAATATGGGATTACGTATATATTCACCAGTGGCTTCTTGGCTGCTCCCTTTCTAAAGAGACCATTCCTGGTCAAGTAGAAGGGTCAGCTTTTTTACTATGCTATTTACATAGTGTAAGCTTACTGTACCTTATGCTTAAATACTTATATCAACATACAGTTGAGCAAAATCAGTCATTCCAAGCAAAGATGTCAGATGCTGCTTCTGTGTAAGGGAAGCAGCTTTGAGGAGTTGAGTTTGAAGTTACAACTAGAGATGTCCCAATGAAGTTTTGTTAGCCACTGACCTTGATTCAAGTATTTTGATATTAAGTACATTCTGATATCGAGTCTCGATCCAACACTTGTATTTCCTATATGATACTGTTGCCTTGTGCACACTTCAAATACACTACATTTAACATCAAGTCAATAGACAACTGTTAAGAGCTTTGCAGTTCATTAAGAACAAACTATCAATCAAACTAACAATCTATTGCTTAAGGTTTTTTTTTTTTAAAAAACAAAGTAGACAAATAAAAATAAAAAAACATCTTTGTAAATAGACTGTATAAATTCCACTTAGTGTTTCTACCTGAGCACTAGGCTGGTCATCCAATGAAGCGAGTTTAGCTTAATTCTGAATAAAGTCAATACCAATTCAAAATGCCTTGATTAACCCCATACTGATCTTTGAGACTGGATTGGGACATTCCTATTCAGAAGCTTCAGAAAACCAGAGCCTTCCCCACTTACCACTGTCAATCAGATAGGCCACTATGACAAGATGCATATTCAAACTTGGTATTTATATATAAGCTATAAAAAGTGAGTACACCCCTTACATATTTAACTATTTTATTTAATATGCCATTTTCTCATAAATTTACACACAAGAAACACTTTGCTGAAGACAAGCAGACTAAGGACATGGATTACCTGAACCATGCCCTGTGGTCTTATAAGACCAATATAAACTTATTTGGTTCAGATGGTGTCGACCGCGTGAGGCAGCAACCAGGTGAATGTTGGGAGCTACAGTACAACATGTACCACCTTTGGAAACCGGACTGCAGGGCAGTTTTCCAAGTGATAAAGACCCCAAACACACCTCCAAGACTGACGGTAAAAGTGCTGGACTGGCCAACATGTCTCTAGACCTACACCCTATTGAGCATCTGTGGAGGACCACAAGGACTCTAACATCCACTAACACTGTGATGTCATCATGAAGGAGTGGCAAAGGATTCCAGTGGCAACCTGTGAAGCTATGGTGAACTCCATGCTCAAATGAGTTAAGGAATTGCTGGTAAATAATTGTGGTCAAACAAAATCTTGACACTTTGGGCACAGTTTGGTCATTTTCACTTAGGAGTGTACTCATGTTGGTTGCCAGTGCTTTAGACATTAATGGTTGTGTGTTGAGTTATTTTGAGGGCACACCTGTCACACTGTACTGTTACACTGTAACAATGTTATACAAGCTGTAGATTGAGTACTTTACATTGTATCAAAGTGTTATGTCTTCAGTGTCATCATCATAAAAGATATTAATAATAATAAAATATTTACAAAAATGTGAGGGATGTACTCACTTTTGTGAGATACTGCATATATTTTTCTAGGTTTTTTTTTAAACTTTTCATTCCCTAACCTGTTTTGAATGCTGTTTTAAAAGTATTATTAATGTGTGGAGTTCAAAAAATTTTAATAAAATCCCTACCTCTCCTAGTCTGTCATGTAATGCAAAAAACCCTGTTAATATCTGAAGAAAATTGTATGTCCAATAACCATGCTTCTTGTTTTCAAACCCAACAGCATAAGCCTCTTTAGTGCTTTGAAATTTCCTGCAGTGATGCTGAAAATGAGCAAAGTGCTATGAGCATTAAAGCTAGAAGAAGTGGGTGAGTGGAGCCCAACAAATGCTACTGGCTTTTTGCGTTGCTAAGCTTTAGTGGATAATCGCTGCCAGGCTGCTGGAGCAGGCAAGCATAATATTGCTCTTCTGACAGGATCCACATACAGACACACAGTTAGGGTGAGCTGCAGCTACAAGAGATCAACCCAACTGGACAAAGAAAAGTGTAGGTCCGAGATCTAAAATCTCAAATATACATAATGACATGAAGTGGTGTTATGAACAGCAGAATCATCACAAATTATGTCAGTGTCTCACACACTCCACAAATCTTGCTCATCACATTTTCCACATGGCTGCTACTGCAAATGGATTGTGCTGCACTTTCAGTAAGATCTGTTTAACAAAGAATCCATTTGAACAGATAATATAAAAGGTATATAAAACTGAAAAGCCAAGAAAACCAAGATATTTTAAACAAGAATGAGTGTATGAAGCTGATATGATTTATAGAACAAAATTCATTTACATGAATATCTATGGTTTAAGGAAGTGAAATCAAGGGCACTTATTACTGATATAGTAATAATAAAATAAAGCTTTTAACCTCTTCTTAAAAAGTCGGCAAAGCAGCATTACAAATAAAAGAGTCTAGTACATTAGCAGCCAGAGGCTAAAAGTGTAATTAAAAACATTTCTGATACTTTTCAACAACAAGTTCATGTTCTTTAGAGTCTCTCAATATACTATAGTTTGGTTATTTGGCTTTATTTTATCATTACATTTAAAATAATGGCTATTTTATAACAGATAAGGTTACATTGAAAATAGTCAAACCAAAGCACTCGGCCTAAAACCCACGTGGACACAGGGAGGACATACATACTACACACAGTTGGAGTTAGAGGTCAGAGCTATGAGGTGGTCATCAGCCATGACAAAGTACTACTTACTACTAATAATAATATTAATAATACAGCACAGTTAACCACATTACATTTGGCATAACTGCTAGAGAGTAAAGTGAGTCTTTAGACATTTTTCAGACAGTCTTATATGGAGGAAAAGACTGTCCCGCAGTTTATCTTTCATTATTATCGCCTACCACCCCTCCTGGGGCATAGACCGCTGACAAGCGATCTCCGGGCATCTCAGTCATGGGCTTTTGGCTTCAGCTGATTCCAGGTGTACCCCATTCTTTTAGTGTCAGCACCATGTGTTTCTGGGACGCACTCGGTTTCTGTTGCCTTGGGAATTTCAGGTCAGTACTTGTTCGGTGATGTTGGAGGCTGGCTTGCGCAGCGTGTGACCGATCCATTTCCAGTGCCGTCTCAGGATCTCGTTTGGTTGGTTCTCTGCTGTTTGTGTTTGATCAACGGATCCGAAGAATCTTCCACATACATGAGTTAATGAATGCCTTTACTTTCTTTATCGTCTTTATTGTTGCAACTTAAAAAGCCTGGTTTGCAAAGTCAAGATCGTGAAGGGTGCCATCTCCATTAGAGGGTGACACAGGAGTGGATTTTCATTCCTGTCCCATCCCACTCCCACAGAAAATAATCCTGTCCCACTCCCATCCCGCTCCCATTCAAAATGACTCCCGCTGCTGTACCGCTCCCATTTTTCCTACTTATTTTAGTTTTTAGACAATACAATTAAATTCAATCTTATCCCCATTCATTTGGGGTAATATAGGGAGACATTCTATGCCTTAATCAAAAAACAATCCTTCACTAAAGGACACAAAACATAAATAACATGGCCTGTGGTCCCTATAGTTTTTCCTATGGAGGAGCAGCTGCTAAGTCCCTGTTGAATAAACCCAAACATAACATAAAGTTGCATTTTACTCATTTATTGAGCAATTATTTACCTAAAACATTAGGCATTCATTTGCCTAAAGAAAAAAACTGCACAAAGCAAGAGAACTGTTGTTAACCAACAAATATGCATAAAAGCCTCACCATAACAGTTCACACACTGTGCCTGAGTTATGTATAAAGTAAAAAGTGCATATGATGCAAATAATAAATAAATTCCCAGAATTTGCTTTGCGAGTCTGTCTCATGAGACCACACATCCCTGACTCACTGGTGTACTTGACTAAAACTAAACATGTCTTACAAGTAGCATACATCGTACGCTCGACTCTCATCCAGTTCATTAATATTTGCGCCTTTTTTCAGTTCTTTGAGCTTTATAGAGAAGTCGTTACTTCTGACTTTGCGTTGCAAATCAATTTTTCTGAGCTTGTGTTTCCTCCCTCCATTGCTGCTGTTCTATGAATTCCGGCGGGACGCTGTGGCCGGAAACACCGTTGGCTTCTGGGCCGTGTAGTTCTTTAGAATTGCGTTACTGTAAGTTTCTTAAAAGTAAAAAAAAAAAAAAAACGACCAAATGGCGGTTCCTATTCTATGGTTATCTTTTGTCTTATTTATCCTGTACCGTCCCAATCACGTTAGTAATAGTTGAGTCCCATCCTGCGGGAATCACGTGACCCCTGGGATTCCTGAAAAAATGTGAACCTCTACTCTGAATATTTCCAGTGTGCAAGTTTAGTTTTTCTTTTTAATAACACTTCAAAACTTCAAACATTTTGATTTTCGCTTTATTTATTTATTTTTAATTTTTGCACAAGACTCCAACATAAAATGTGAGAAACGTGAAAGGGTCATATGCATTTTATACAAAGTTCTTTTTCAGTTATAGAATGAAACAAATGCCCATATTCCCATGCTACAAACTCTGAGCAGGATAATCTGAAGTTGATTTAGCGTCACTAGAGTAATGAGGATGTTTTTCTTTGATTAATGGGCATTTATTTCAAGTTCACATCCAATATTAGAGCTTATCATTCTGTTATCTCTTTTGAGCCATCTTCCCATTTCTCCCATTTCCCTATCAAAGTAAGTGATAACACAAGCACAACTTCCTGTGCTGCACCCAAATTAGACTCCAGCGCATACTTTTACTACTTCCTCTCTTACACGATAGCTCTCATATAAACAGACGGTCACATTCCTAATGCTAGAGGCTAATGAGAAAGGCTAGAGAAACGCAGTCGATTTGCAAAAGTTTGATAAACATGTTTTAAGACTTAACTAAGTAAATTCTAGTACAGCTAATGACAACTTAGCTATAAATATAAGGTTTATTTGTCCAAGTGGCATTGTGTAAACACCAGGTCTTTGATCCTCTGGTGGAATCTCTCCTTCTTTCTCAGTGTGGTAGCATTTGGCCATTTTGGATAGATTACAATAATACTCTCTATTCCCATTCTTCATTCTTGATCCCAGTCTCATTAGTTCTGTACATTATTATAAAAACAATACAAGACCAGTATTAAAGTCGCATTAAAAAAAAAAAAAGATGCCTTTTTCATAGCTTTGAATAGGATTGATCTGCTTTTGTCCTGCATACTTGACAATCCTAGACAACATACAGGCTTTGAAAATACAAATATGCGTATGTGACAAAATAATAATAACTTATTTCATATTAATTATTTTAGAAATTTGAAGACATATTAGTCATGTCAATGACCTACATGTAGCGTGGCCATTTCCAGAGAACGTTTGTTTGTTTCTTTCTTTCTTTGGCTTCTTTAACGTCGCAATCGGCATCGGTGGCCATCTCAGCGACACACACACACACACAAGGTTATATCCGTACACAAGTTCATCTCAAGACTAGTCATACCTACACACAAGTCACTGCCAATTTAGAGCAATCAGTGAACCTAAAATGCATGTCTTTGGACTGTGGAAGGAAACCGGAGTAAACCCACACAGACACGGGGAGGACTCCAGAGAACGTCATACATAAATATATTACTGCGTTTACATTTTCTTCAGAAACCAGAGCTTTTGGTCGATCATTTCCACTATACTGCAGTCCATGCAACTAAAGGGGAGTAGGCAGTTTGAGGCAGTTTGTGTAAAGCCCTTCTGCCTTAGTTAAATGGACATTAATAGGAACTTACCAAAGTTGGTGTCTTCTCCCAAATCACGGCCATATTTGACCATGCACTCCCCCAACAAACCCTCTGCCTGTGGATACCCGGTGCTCTTTACCTGGCCTCGAATCTTCGACATGGTGTTCAGCATGGAAAGCTTTGCCCGAGATGCTGCCAATCAGGACAAAGATACAGTAGCAAAGGTTTATATCTGGCCTTTTAAATTAATCCCATTTACACATGTATATGCAGGTTTATCCATTTATATGTACAGAACTACAGACACGTTTTGCAAAGACGCATTACAGAGACAGACTGACAGATAAAACAAAGACTTTTCTTTACGTTATATTCCTCTGAAGTTCCCATCATCACGTAAACAGACAGAACTCCTCATAAAGGAGAAACATCAGGAATGTAACAAGCCTAGACATGCGGGTACATTTACAGGACAAGTTGTTTTTTTACAAGTTGTCTAATTTTCTGTATATCAGTGCACATTCAAATTCCTGGGGTTTATTGAGGTGTTAGAATAACTAACTCCTCTCCCAGATTCCACACATCTACTAAATACACAGTAAAAATTCACTTAAGATTTTGCCCGCCATTACAAGACGAGTGTTTTTGAAGCATTTATACAGTCTATGGTCTCGTTCTGTGAAGCAAACTACTCTTAAATAGTATTGCACATGAACATTCCAATTACCACATAATACTGGCTTCTGTCTTACGAGATTTAGGTTTTTCAACACCATTGTTATAAAGGATTGCTGCTCCAGTTGCTGCTGTTAATGTTTAACAATCAGCCCAGATCCATAAACTATTTACTGCTGTTCCACTGAGTCAAGACACTGGTTAATCTAGCAGCTTTATTATTTTGATTTTTATGTTTCATATGAATAGCCATCGTTGCAAAGCAGCCTTACAAAGACAACACATGAGCGGCTGGGTCAAGGCAAGAAACGTCATTATGGAAAAAAACATAAAAAAAAGAAACCATCACCCTCCAGCAGTATTTATTTATCACATTACAGATGCTTAATGTGGCACGTTGTGTAAAAGGTTTCTGCTGGGCGTTGCGACCATTTATTGTGTCGATAAAATACAAGGTCTTTTTACAATGATCTTCTGATGAAGCAAACCGCAGGCTTCACTACTGTACTCTAGCCTCAAATTAATTAATCACGTATAGAGGAAGTGCTCTAACTTAAACAATCTGGTTTCCTTAGATGATCAGAAACTGAACTTAAACACAAGTCTGCCTCAGACTTATTTGTGTGTATGTGTGTCAGTTACCTGGGTTGGGCTGCAAATACTCAGAGGTTCTGGACAGCACATCGACTATGGCTTTACTTGTGATATCGGATCTCTATTAAACAGAAGAGGAAAAGAGAAGAAACAGAACTTAAAATGTCATGTCTGGATAACAATGGTCAATCTAACTATATTCCACACACGTCTGTAATATATTTGTCCAGTGTCCCTTGTATTACAAGCCATATAATCATTAACAATAAACTGCTTTTGAAATAAAATCTTTCACAAGTTATGATGTTATGCTTAACTTTGCTTATACAGTCGAATCCGGTTAACGGGAGCAGCCGCTTATTCGGACCGAATCCTAAAGTACAGAAACAAATCCTATTATATACGTGT
>JAUZST010031452.1:0-29077 GCA_034779995.1 Parotocinclus haroldoi | reverse complement strand
TATAAGGGGACATTTAAAAATGGTTGTGAAGTGATTAAAAAAGAAGCACTTTCTTTTATTCCATTAAACAAGATAATCAGAAAAGCAAATAAAAAGCCAAACAGTTCAATTATGCAAATGAGATTCAAACTCAGTTATGGTGACTGATTAGCAAGTGATTATATTCATGGAGCAGAAACATATCAAAGTGGACCAGAGTGCCCCCACACTGACTGTTCAGTAGGGTGTATGGTCACGGATCAGCAGTTCTTATGGGGTCGCCTTTGTATTCATTTTGAAATCACACAAAAGCAAACAAACGAAACAAACCAAACGAATGTACGTTTGAAGCGTTTCCCCAAAATTGCCGTCCACCTCACTGCAGGCTGAAGTTAGTGAGCTGCTCCTTCCACCTCCTGATGCAGCTGCTGGGTTAGGTTAAATGTTTCCCAGCTTAAAAGTTCTGTTGTTCGTTGCGCTGTTGTGTAACTGTCTGTAAAATCATAAGGTTTCAGACGGTGATGATGAGAAGGTGGCATCTGGGGAAATAGCAGAAGTGGAGATTCATTCGACCTGTTATATGCGTTATTAGGTTTGATGCATTGCCACTACTGCAGATTATTAGGTTCGAAATATCCAGCGCTCTTTTCAGCTCGTTTAGAGAAAATCCTCGCAGACTGTGGAGATCATCAGGTTTGTTTTGGGGTTTGGTCCCTGATGTGGGGCTTAAAGGGGCCAGAAAATCAAAACAAATAAAAGCACAATGATCTTGTAGCGATCATAAGGTGATCATATTGTGTTAATGTAGTTCTAGGGTAGTGATATTGTAACCTTAATGTGCTGTAGCTGCAGACCCTGATCTGGGGATCACCTCCCGCCCTGGGGATCACCTCCCACCCTGGGGATCACCTCCCCCCCTGGGGATCATCTCCCCCCCTGGGGATCATCTCCCACCCTGGGGATCATCTCTCACCCTGGGGATCATCTCTCACCCTGGGGATCATCTCTCACCCTGGGGATCATCTCCCACCCTGGGGATCATCTCTCACCCTGGGGATCATCTCCCACCCTGGGGATCACCTCCCACCCTGGGGATCATCTCTTACCCTGGGGATCATCTCTCACCCTGGGGATCATCTCTTACCCTGGGGATCATCTCTTACCCTGGGGATCATCTCTTACCCTGGGGATCACCTCCCACCCTGGGGATCACCTCCCCCCCTGGGAATCACCTCCCACCCTGGGGATCACCTCCCCCCTGGGGATCACCTCCCGCCCTGCAGCCATAAGTCGAAAGCAGGGTTTGATCGTGAAATGACAATTAAGAAACATTTTTGCAGTTTTGCAATAAAACATAGAGATAGTGAAGCAATTATTTTGTGATAAAGCAATAACAAGGCGTCACGTTCAGAACGGATCAGGCGGAAGTGCTTTAATACAAAAGGACTAGGTATGTTAAGGCAATACAAATACTAACGGATCTCACTGCTCACCCTGCTTTCCAAATATCGGCGTGGGCCATAAAAACGTCGACTAAATTCTTCCATTAAAGCGTTTGGGTTTGGTCCTGACAGCTCTTCATGTTTTGCTAGTAGATTCTCATTTTAATTAAATCGAACTATTTTCCCGTGTAAAGGCCTCTGTAACAAATGAGAACGTGATAAAAAGTCACGAGCCGAACGGATAAAAAGCCAGACTCAGTATTACTCATGCATACGCGACGTGTTATTTTCTCTCTTCATGGTGCACGTAGGATCTTCTATCTATAAATATCCGAAATACGATTTAAATTCATCTGTATTACTCCAAGAAGCACAAGAACCTAACATCCGTTCTCCTCTTCAGTACGAGGCTACGCTGGGGACCTTCTTATATCTGTGGGATTAGGAGACTTAGCACCGCACCAGGAAATACCGAGAACTGAAGATGACCGGGGTTTGGTACTTTCTCCGCAGCCGGTCCGTTGTTTCAGCCATCAGTTCCCTGGTTTAATTCTTTCTAGATCCACTGTTTACCGTTTCTTTCTGGATAGGTTTCTACCAGTTTCGCACATCGTCGCCACACTGGGCAGCCATTTTCCTTGCAGCGAACCTCCCTCGTGAAATTGCGTGCACTTGTGCCGTAACATCCATTCCCCCTCCAATCTTGAACCAAATGCCCCAGAAAAACGTCCCACAGCACGACGTCGGCTGCCACCTGCTTCCCGTTGCTTATATTGGATTGTAGGTCGATTTCGGTGACTTGCGTGCTGTAGGATTTCAGTCCCATTTGACCACAAAAGGTAAATGTTTGCCCACATGGCATGAGAAAAGCAAATGGCCTCTTTTGCTGATGAGCCTTATATTTCTATTTCCATTTCTGGTATTTAGCAGACAGCCTTTTCCAGAGCGACTTACAACGAATACATTCTTACAATTAGTCTGTTCCGGTTCCTGTTCTATGCCCCGTTGGTCAGCCCGGATGCTCCTGCAATTTTCCTTCTCGTTTTATGCATTGATCCCCGTCTTGTGTGTTTCTCACACTAACTCTTACCTGTAGCTCTTTGTTTGCAGCGTTCCTTAATAGCTGTTTGCACTAACCTTGTGTTGCTTGGTACTCCCTCTGTGTTTTCATTTGGAAATCCACCCTGTCCCCGAGATGGGCCGTTTTAAAAAAAAAAAGACGCATAGGGTGATTTTTTTTCTCAAAGGCCAACCCGCTGCAAAGCAATTCTTTCGTGTTTTCAGTGCCTTTGGCGCCGTTACACTCACACCTGACAGCTGAATGACAAACACATTATTTTCCCATTTCATGCTGGTCGTGTTTCCAGAAATATTCCTCCATATTGCACCAGCGTCTGCAGAGACAATACTCTTGAATTCTTCCGCTGCAGCTCCAGCTGTCTTGGACACGTTTCAGCCTCCACCCTGACTGGCAGAGGTCTAATTGAGGGCCATAAAAAGCCCCCAGCATTACTGTTATCCAGCATGCCAAGCGTTTCTGTCCATCTGCAGGATGGCCAAGTATTGCATTCCTGTCACTTCGGTGCGACCGAAAAGTGACGAGTCTTTTCCACCGCCCTTTCCTCCTGTCGTTTGTTTATGGGAAACCTTCCGTGCTTGCAATTACGCTTCATGGGGATTCAGCTTATTAGTGTTTACTCGGCCTCGTCAGACGCGTTATCTCGTTATTCCTCGTCACTGCTTAGTGAAGATGAGTTGGCTGGCAGGCGACCAGGCACATGTGGCGTCTAAAAGCCCGTTTCTATGGAAACCAGGTTATCTTTGAAGCCACTTTGAGCGGAAAGACCCTCGGGCGTCGGTTTGCTCTCTGGCTCATCATACAAACAAACTGTAATTGAATTGGTGGGCCCTCATAAATGGTTCCTGCACTACAGCCCCGGGTAAACCATCCAGCCCGGGGGAAAAGGGAAGGAAATGAGCGACTCTTGCCTTCCCATCTGTCTCAGACTCAAAAGCGCTTGCGTTATTGTGAAAAAGAGTGTGCCGTGCTAAGAGGTAGCTGCAGTTTGCAGTCACATGGGGCTTAAAATAAACCGTTTACTAAAGCTCTAGGTGCCAGACTTGGTACTCTAGGTAAGCTTTAGTACCACCTGCTAAACATACATTCACTTTAACTACTGATCAAATATTAATTCAGCAAGTCGTTCTTTCAAAGTCCAGGGTTGCCAGATCTGTGTGAAAAAGGAAGTCCAGTCTTCCTTAAAACGAAACCAGAGATGACCCAATGTTTGCCTGATTAGTTAGTTGACCAAGCTTTCCAAATCGATGTTCTTGTTATGTACAGAATAGATTTAGAACCCTAGAACCTTTTTATAAATACATCCATCCATTCAGGGTGGCGGTGCCCACCTGGCAACTCTGGGCGCCAGGGCAGGAACAACCCTAGATGGGGCGCCAATCCATCGTAGGGCACACACACACACACACACAGTCACACACTAAGGGCCACTGTAGAGACACCAATTAACCTAACACGCATGTCTTTTGGACTGTGGGAGGAAACCGGAGTACCCGGAGTAAACATGCAGAGTCCAAACACACAGTCCACACAGAAAGGACCCAGGCCGCCCCGCCCTGGGATCGAACCCTTTATTACAAGTAAATCATTTCATATTTTAACAGGGCACGAAAAACATTTCCAATTCCGGTTTCTTCCTTCTTTGAGATGTATTTTTTTTTTTTGCCAGTATAACGTCCATCCAATCGATGTACGTTTGCTCTACAGACCAGCCCTTGAGATTTAGGACTGGAATTAAAAACCGGGTTTATATCCGTCTTATTCACGTCTGAACGACGGAAAGCAAGTACGAGCAAAACGCTTGCGACACCTGCTGACGGAGTAGAGAATCGCAGTCTTGGAAGGCATAACAAAGAGGGTAACTGCACCACCTGGGCAGCCTGATTAAAGAATAATGAAAGGTGTTATGTTCAATAATTAAAGAGTGATGAAAATTGGTCAACCGGAAGCACGGAATGCCTGTTAAAAAATATTTGTGGTCTTTTTCTGTTGGGTTCTCGATGCAAAATGTGACGAGTGACTCTAGTTTGTATTAGTGTAGCAGGTGTGTAGTGGGATTAAGCTCTAATGGAGTTTATAATGAATGCTATGGAACAGTGGGCTAAAACAGCAGAATAACTAATGGCAGTTCATACACCCGTCTCAATGCTGATTAATGTATTATATTGTACTAATGACTACTTAATTATTTAAAGAAAGAAGAGTCCCAGATATAATATATGGCGCCTAAACTCGCATTATCACTGCTTAGATCAAACGTATATGCTGTCATGTGACTCATTATTAGTTACACACAGTATGTTTGTCTTAACACAAAGTGGAAATGTAATTGTTGTTTTTGTTATTATTATTTTTTTTTATTGCTATGATTATTATTATTATTATTATTATTATTATTATTATTATTATTAAGTTATTATTCTCTGTTTTAAGTGTTACTTTTATTATTACAAATATATTTCTGTAATTGATAAAAATATAACTAAATATATTTTAATAGTTTTTATGTTAATAGTTTTATATTTATAAACGTTATATATATATATAATTTTTTTTTTTACAATTTTAATTTATTACAATTGCAAAATTCCTTTATTACAATCATATTACTTAATTTATTTTTTATAATAGTTTTTTATTTTTACACTATTATTTTTTTTTAAGAATTACAGTTGGAAATACACCAGTATTTTTATTATTATTATTATTATATTATTTTTATTTTTTTAAACCCCTTTCTGATCAGGGCCAAGGGGGGCTTTGGTGCCCGCCCCTGTTACAGGAAGTAAAGGTGTCCTATGTGGGACACCGGTCTATCGCAGGACTGGGCAGAGGTTGCACTGGAGGGTGATCATCTTACTGGTCTCCCCTCCCTTAGTCACAGCTGATGAGAAGTGCCCTGAATTAAATCCATGTCCCTGTGATGAAGGGATAGCACACGCACACACACACACACACACACACACACACACACACACACCCAGTTCAAACACAGGAATGGAGATGCCTGGGTCCTTTCTGTGTCGAGTCTGCATGTCCTCCCCATGTCTGCGTGGGTTTACTCCGGGTACTCCAGTTTCCTCCCCTACGATGGATTGGTGCCTTGTCTAGGGTTGTTCCTGCCTTGTGCCCAGAGTTGCCGGGTGGGCACCGGTAGGCCTGCGACCCCGTGTGGATTATTCGGAAGATACTGGATGGCTATATTTATATATATATAGAACCACTCTCACACTCTCAGTCTCCCACTTAAGCAGCTCTTTAAACCCTGTGGATCTGTAGGTGTTGAGGAATATCCCTGTTGACTGAGCGCAGGGGTGATCATCTCGCTCTTGTTACGATGCAAGGCTCATTACTCCAGTGCTAAAAGTAGGAATGGGACTAACAGACCCCCGGGGGCACCACATTTCAGCACTGCTGTGGTTCATTACCCCGGTCTCGCTGTACAGCGGACCCTGACTGAGTGCTCAGCGCTTTAGAGGGATCTCACGCCTCAGCGTCAGATGTTGAATCATGCAAAACATCTTGTCTCTTCTATTGACGTGCAGCCATTCTGATGAGCGCTGGCTCGCAGTTTAACAGCTATTCGTAATAATAATCTGCAACGCGAGTCTAAAGGATGCCTAGATCAGTGCCGCAGTGGCGTTTCTGTCGGATTGGGCAGAGGGTCATATTCTCTATCGATCCTCGGTATTTCATTTTGAAGCCAAACCTAACTAGGCCACGATACCACACATATAAGGCCGGAAGAGAATATTTATGAGGGCTGAATGTAAAAAAAAAAAAAAAAAGAAAAAGAAAAATGGACATTTATAGCTTTTAAGACGTCTATATCCAGAATTAGAGTTAAGCCGACAAGGTTGAGAGCCCTACTTAACGGTGGCAGCAGTGGCAACTTGGCTGAGCTGGTGTTTGTACTTGTGTTTAGCAATGGCCACACACTTGTCTCAAAAGCGCAGTCACGTTTCTGCCATTTACTTGGACTGACTCTGGGGACGTTGGGATTTCGGACGTTCCTTAAGAAGCCAACAGTCGCAGCTTGATGGGGGCAAGGATTTGAACCTACAGCCTTTTGCTTAGCGCATTTAAAAAAATCGTCTCCGTTAGCCTTTAGCCTTTTGGCTGCCACATTTTTTGGCCCTGGGAGGCTTGGGGGCTATTCGTGTGATTTACGGTAAGCGCAGGTACAGCCGTGACTTCCTTCCGCCGCAGGAGCTGTGGAAATGAAACGCGATTCAATGACGCAAAGCCTATTAAACACCAGTTTTATCTAGCGGTATATACTAATTACTAATTACTAATTAACTGCTGGCGTGGTCACCCGTGTGGAGTTTGCGTGTCCTCTCAGTGTCCGCATGGTTTTACTCTTGGTGCTCCAGTTTCCTCCCGCAACCCAAGCACATGCGTTAACTGGTTAGCTGGTGCCCTTAGTGTGTGACCGTGTGTATGAGCGTGTGAGGGTATGTGCCCTATGAATGGACTGGGACCACGCCTGGGCTTGTTCTCGCCTTTCGCCCGGTGCTGCCAGCTAGGCACCTCATTTTCTACGACCCCGCCCAGGACGAAACGGATAATAAAATAAAATGAATTCTAATGCTTCTAAATGCCAAGTGTGTGTTACAGCAGATCATATTTTGATTTAATAAACGTCGTTATAATTAAGAAATGTATTTCCTTTAATGCAGGTTGAGAGGCGGTTGAGATAAAACGTAAAACGGCGTGGCTCTTCGATGAATATATTAAAACAAGGACACGCAATGTCACTGATTGATGATCCGCCAGCACACGTTTTCAGTCCAGGCGCTGATTTGGGATCGATGAGGGTGAGAGTTAGTGTTAATGAGACTTAGGGACCCTGTATGTCGTGATCAAGTCAAGTCAACGTTATTCCTGTGGCGCTTTTTTACAACCGAGCATCGTCTCAAAGCAGCTTCACAATCTAACATGACCTTAAAAGGCCAATCCCAAACTGAGCAAGCCTAGGGCGCCAGTGGCAAGGAAAATCCCTGAAAGCAGAAGGGAGAAGAAACCTAGACCCGTCCTCCATGGGTGGCCTAGCTGTTAATTAAGTAAATCCTTAAAAGTCTGTTAAAGTAATAGTAGAATGAAGTAAATATTACCATTTAAATCAATATCAATACTTAAGTTCGCAATAAAATAAGAAATTTGACAACAAAATAGATTTTAAAATCAGTCTTTAGTGGGAGGTCCTTGGAGGCCCATCGTCTCTTAGTGACTAAGTGATGGAGGGAGTTCCTGCACTCTGGGTTCTGTGACCATGGAGCAGGGGCAGTCATGTGACTGCGAAGCTGAGTGTTTTTGTTCATTTTGGGACCAATATTTGATTTCTTTTCAATATTTTCGATAATTCGTCTGCGTTATTCGAATCATCTCCTCCCCTACGTTTTACAAACTGATGATGCCAGAACTTTAAGACGTATACGGTCCATTTGATGAGTCAGATGTCTAACATTATTGATTCGGCTCCAGCGATTCGATCCGTTTTTAATTAGTGATTTAGTGAGGTAGCTGATTGCTGCCGAAGCCGACGGGAATGACCAGGGATTCAGTCGGGACCTAAATCTACGAGCTCTGTGGCCGTAATGCCGTAATGCACGTACATTTGGTGTTATTCTCCCGAGAGTCGTGGGTTCCTGGAACAAGGTGGTGAAATTTTACATTAGGAAACTGCTTACAGCCTGATGAATCGCACTTTAATAAAAGCACGTCTGTTTGAAATAAGGCTCGGACACCCTGAGTGCTCTCTGTTTTCTCTTGTGTGGAAACCAGATTAGTCTCGACAACCTACATGAATAGATTTACATTTATAGTATTTAGCAGACGCCCTTATCCAGAGCGACTTACAAAAGTGCTTTAAGACGTCAGTAACACAATCCATTCTTAATAATTAGGAATGTAAACAAGAATACTCCTCTGAAACTTTAAAGGTTGTATTTTCTTCTTAGAAAAAAAGATAAGAGTGGAGGGTTTAGTTAAGGTAAGTACGGAATAATAATAATAATAATTTGAAGATGGGCAGCGACTCAGCTGTTCGAACATTGAGGGAAAGTTCATTCCACCACTTAGGAGCCAAAGCAGAGAAGAGTCTAGATGAGCGCCTTCCTCGTCCCCTCAGAGACGGAGGGACCGGTCGAGCAGTGCTAGAGGACCGGAGTGAGCGAGGTGCAGTGCGGGGTGTGAAAAGTGCTGCACGGTTGGAGGGTGCAGGTCCATTTTTATCTTTGTGAGCAAGCATCAGAGTCTTAAATCTGATCCGAGCAGCTACAGGGAGCCAGTGGAGAGAGCGGAGAAGCGGTGCAGTGTGTGTGAACTTGGGAACATTGAACACAAGTCTTGCAGCTGAATTCTGGATCGGCTGTAAGGATCGGGTAGCGGTCAGAGGAAGCCCCGCCCCGCTAAGAGAGAGTGGCGGCAGTCCAGTTTTAAAACGACGAGGGACTGAACCAGAATGATCTGCGTTGCGGATTCTTACGTTGAAGAGTAAGACTTCTGTCTTGCCAGGATTTAGCAGGATTTAAGGTGGTGTTCTGCCATCCATGATGAGATCTTGGCAGAGACCTGGGTGTCCGAGGGAGGGAGGGTCAGAATTAGTTGGGTGTCGTCAGCATAGCAGTGATATGAAAAGCCATGTGAAGCCATAACCTCACCAAGAGAGGACCAAGGACTGAGCCTTGTGGGACACCAGTGGTCAGTTTGCGGGATGATCCCACTATGAGCTGTCAAAAGATCAGAAATCTTTCACACAGACCTTCCACAGCTAGTGTTCTTGAGCAAAACAGAGCCCATGTGACCAGAACGAGCATGCCACTTTGAGTTTTTAGTACATCCGATGACTCATTATGTGGCTTCACAGCGATTTGGGTCTTGTTTGCACGGCTCAGTGACGCCTTGGTGCATCTTAACGGGGGTGAATCGCACTAATCAAAGGCGTCGAGCCTTAATCGAGGAGCTTGGCTGTAATAAAGTGAGGCAAAGCCAATCCGTCTTGCGTCGCTCGAGCATTTCAGGTGGAAAAATAATAAACGCCGTACTGAAAGAGGTTCTTCTAACGAGCCCCGAGCTGCTCTCTCGAGCTTCTTCTCCGACCCAAAGTGTTTGTAGATTTTTATTTCTGAGCGTTACTGTGGTTCGGGGGGTGGTGGTAGGGTGGGGACGAGCTCCAGCCTCCCACATCCAAGCTTGTATATTTCGTAGATGCCAGCGTTGCGGCTTCTTCCGCGAGCATTGTTCCTCTGAGAGCAGATTATAGCTCATGTACAGAACGTTGCGGAATTGCGTGAGTGATTAATTACTTTGCAGTGTGTTAGTGTGGGAATGGCATCGTCGTGCATTTTCACAGAGAGCCTTGTTGTTCGTGAGGAGGATTACGGATTAACGATGGCCTTTCAGGGGCGTGGAGGAGCGGCGGCGAAACACAGACATTAAACTGTTCGGGCAAATCAAAGCCCTGTGTTTATGCTGCTCGTATTATTTGTATCTACTGCATCTCAACTCACTGAATCGTTCCCTCAACCCTGAACTCTGATCTAACGCGGGATCTGCCATCTGTTTGCATTTCAGACGTCACCGTTGGCATCCCCGTTGGCGTTTTGGTAGCGTGCGCTCTGGCACTGCTCCTTCTGGTGGCGTTAGCTTCCTGGAAGCTGTGCTGGATACCTTGGCGTAACAAGGCCGTCGCGTCCTCCAGTTCTGTGGCCCTGACTCAGGACAGTTACCCGTCCCCGCAGCATCTGTCGTGCCTGCCCAGTCCCCAGCAGCCCCTGGTTGGCATGGCCATGGAGAAGGTGAAGGAGTCGCTGGCACCCATGGGCTTCCTGGAGGCAGCCGTGAAGATCAGTCACACGTCCCCTGACATCCCAGCCGAAGTGCAGCTGTCCATGAGGGAGCACTTCCTGCGACGTACGCAGCGCATGCAGAGACAGACCACCGAGCCTGCGTCGTCAACCAGGTCACACACACTAACACACACACACACACACACACACACATACAAAACGTCGTACCGTGTTTGGCATTTGGCAATTATTTACGCAGCTCAATGCTCCAGAGACTCGGGTTCGAATCCCGTGTGACATTTGAAGGGGTGTAACCATTCGATTCGGCAGGCACCACCCTAGACAGGGCACCGACACACTCACACACTACGGGCAATTTAGAAACACCAATTAACCCAACACGGGTCTTTATGTGGGAGGAAACCAGGGCACCCAGAGTAAACCCACACAGACACGGGGAGGGCACACAGAACGGACCCAGACAGCCCCACCTGCGATCGAACCCAGGACCTTTTTTTTCCCCACTGTACCTTCACTATATCTTAAATCGTTCCTTTTTTTTTTTTTTTTTTTTTACTTACGAAGAATTCAAAGAAGAACGTGTGAAAACGTAAACAAAAGAAATCACCTGTAATGCACTGAAACAAAATGACATGCGTATTGTTGGTTTCTTTTTTGGCTTTACATGAGCGGTGGCGCCCCCAGAAATGTTTCAGAGGGGTGGCCAGACGGGGCCGTCGAAAAATTTCGGGTGGCACAGCAAAACGAAGACTCAGTTTCAGGATGTCTGTTATTGTAGTATGTAGATGATAGTAGTTAATGGCTAATTATCTGATGCGCGTAGACTAATAGGATACGGTTAACATTTTACGGTACGACAACATTAAGCGACTCATCGTTCTTTAAATAACTCCCGTTTCCTAAAAAGACAAATCTACAGGCTTAGTCAGTCGACAGAACGTAATTAAGTATATCAGAGAGAAGCATCTGTGAATCGACTCTCCAAGGACGGCGCTGGACGGGGCAGCGATTTTATAAGGGGGTCCGTGCGCCCCCCCCCCTCCTCTCCCCCCGCCCCCCGAAACGCCCCCAACGGCCCCGCTGTATATGAGCCATGTCTGGAGAGTCTAACCGGAACACCGTGACCCTATTCCTCGGCAACAGCTCTGTTTGTAATGGGTTGTGTTTTTAATTCCCAGCAGAGGTGCAGTTTACACCTTCTTGAGCGCGCTGCGAAATGTTAATCATCGTCACGCTCTCGTTTCTGTTCTCGAGGACTCTCACGCCGTTTCACACTGGAGTTTTGACTGGGGGGGGTTTGAAAGGAATTCGGATTCAATCACAGCAGACATTCAGCAGGATCCAGGATCAGAGAATAAACGTTGTCAAATCTGAGATCCTATTAGATATTGTAGTTTGCAGCCTAGTCAGATGATTGGGGACATATTGGGGACATATTGGGGACATATTGGGGACATATTGTCCCTCGTGCTGAGCTTCACAGTCATTTGCTCCACAGCATCCGTTTCCATTCCTAACATTTATCCAGACGGTTTTACGCAGGTAAATGTGCAGCTGAGCTTTATTTATTACCTGAATAACCTTCGGCACAGGGCCGTGTTTGAGCGGCCTAACTCTTTTATTGCTGTTTAAAATGTGAGTGGGCGTTTGACGTCAGCGAGAGGACAGCTGTAGTACCGGTCCCAAGGCCACAAACGAGGTCTCGGATTAAGCTGGACTCCAGTTGTGGAGCCAGTTGTGTCTGTCTTGAGGTAACAGTAATACGAAAACTTAACTGTTTTTCGAATATCAGCAATCAGAATCGGGTCGGGGCTCGGCGGGGCGGCACCGCTGCCTCACGGCAAGAAGGGCCCGGGTCCTTTCTGTGTGGAGTCTGCATGTCCTCCCCGTGTCTGCGTGGGTTTACTCCGGGTGCTCCGGTTTCCTCCCACAGTCCAAAGACGTGCGTGTTAGGTTAATTGGTGTCTCTAAACTAGCCCTTAGGGTGTAACTGTGTGTGTGCCATCATGGTTGTAGCCCCAGTGCTGGTCGTGGCCTGCATTTGTACCAACCTACTACCTACTGCGTTGATCCACTAGGGCGACCCCTGACGGGAGCAGTTGAGTGCGGACTGGCATGGGGTGCCCCAGGGGTGTCCAACCTTTGCCTAAAACCTGAGTAGCAACACTTTGACCATTGATCACATGTGTAACTGTTCAAGACCCAGCAGCTGGGCCGCCACTTTGGGGCCCTTGAATAAGGCCCTTAACCCTTAGCTGCTTATACTGTCTTATAGTGACTCTCCCTTTCATTTAAGGCACAGTTCCTTCAAACGTCACCTACCCCGTCAGATGCAGGTGGGCAGCCTGGACCTGGGAGACGACTACGTTCACGTGGACGAGCAGCCCACCAGCATCGGGCGTATCCAGCCTGAGCTGTACAAGCAGAGCATGCTCGAGAGCGAAGAGTCTGCCAAGAACGGGAGCGCCAAGACCTGCGGCAGGATCAACCTTTCGTTGCGCTACGACTATGAAAACGAGACGCTGCTGGTCCACCTCATTAAAGCCTTAGATCTACCGGCCAAGGACCTCTGCGGCAGCTCAGACCCTTACGTCAAGGTCTATCTGCTGCCTGACCGCAAGAAGTTTCAGACGCGCGTCCACCGTAAGACGCTCAACCCAATCTTCGACGAGACCTTCCAGTTTCCGGTGCCCTACGACGAACTCCAGGCCAGGAAGCTCCACCTCAGTGTCTTCGACTTCGACCGCTTCTCCCGACACGACATGATCGGCGAGGTGGAGATGGACAACCTGTTCGAGATGTCCGATCTGTCCCGGGTGACCACCATGTGGAAGGACATCCAGTACTCCACCACTGTAAGAGAACTTTTTTCTTCTTTTTCCCATTTCTCTCTTTTAGTTAACATCAGAACGAGGGTTAATCTTGTGGAGCCAAACTTGAGCATGAAAAACGAATATTCGTCTTGAAAATGCATGGTTTAGGACCTTTGATGCATCTTGGAATAGATCCTTGTTATTGATTAGTTATTGACAAGTGTCTGAAATTGGACTGGAACTTATGGAACAAGGAACTTACCTTATACCTACCTCATAGCAGTGCAGTGCCTCCACATGCACGAATAACCGCTGCGATTCGATTTGGTATGGACTGGATTTAGCACGTTTCGGGCCATGTTCAGCCACTCTTACATCAAAAGAAATCGCCCAACTCTCCCAGATTCTGTGAATGCCTTCCCTGGAGACATACTTGTTCTAGGTTGTCCCACAGATTTTCAAACGGAGTCACCTCTGGGCATTTCGCAGAGCAGTCCAGTTGTGGAACTGCTCCAGAATGTTCCTTCACACTATGGCCTTGGGCATTCCCAAATGCAATTTTGTTTTGCTGCGCGACCCCGTTCACCACCTCGTGAGTGAGGCGTTTACCGCACTGTACCACCTCTTCTCAAACTGTAAATCCGCCCGCACACTCCACAGGTACATAAAGCCCGCCCGATCATCCATGTGTAACGCCCCCTGCAGGAGCCCGGCGCTACTTTCGCGTTCTGATTCCGTTCGGTCCTGGAGGGAGATCACATGGTCTCTATGTGCGAGAGCCAAGGCTTCATTGGAACGAGTGTCAAAATGATTTAGACCCGATTCCTAAAAGGCTCTCGTGATTTTATCACGCCGCCGAAAATACAGATGCAAATGTGCTGGAAAACCGTTCGGCGTGAGGCCGGCGTAACAAATCAGTCCACGATCTCCTTAAGCTGTTAAGAACCGGTGACTGTTAAGATCTGGTGAATGTGTAGGCGTCAGACCGTCAGACTGGAAATGTTCAATCATAGTCATCAGGGTGATTACTGGGTCTATAAGTGAGGGGATAAGTGCACGCAAGCGAAGGAGGCACCAGACTCTCTCAGACTCCAACCATACAATTTGTCATTTGCAAATTTCACCACCTCTGCAGCGATCAGCCCGGGTCGCCCTGATGATAGGCCGGACCGTTAGGCCTTGGGCCATTGCACCCGAACCGAACTGTAATGTTGACCTATATTCAGAAATATGCACTTTCATGAATTAATATCTGGAGTACAGACGCTAATAAGACTTTGATCCACTAAATCTGTCAGACGTTTGATTATACTGGTGAGCAGCAAAGCCTCCAAGAAGCAGGCTTTTCTCAGCTTGACGGACAGGACAAAGAGGCGAGAGTCCACCGTGTCAGAGGCCTCCTGAGCTCGCTGATCCAGGTCCCCTAAATCTGCTTATCCCGGTTAGCCAGGCTGCTGATGTTTCCACTCCTGCAGAGCATCGTGCGGCAGGCGATTTTTCATATTTACGGATCGCATTGCATCTTTTAAAAGCACTGCAGCATGTATCGATGGGGCCTCACAGATACAGAATCAGGGATGCAAAGGTGCGTTTGGTACCGACTTCGCGTTGGCTGGGAAGGTCAACGTCCACTTACCGCACAGCGCCCCAAATATGGCTGCATGCTCAGGAGGGACGAGTGATTGAGGACTCGATGAGCCGGGTGGAACTGGGATTTCAACTGACAACGGCTACGAGAGGTGGAAGTTTTTTGGTAGGACCCAAGTATGCAGGACGGACGTATCCCTCGACGTATAATAATAATGGGGCAAATAATATAGAACAACTGAAAAGGGATTAAAAGCGGAGTCCTGAACACAAAAAAAACTAAAGGGTGAAGGGGCGCGCCGAACTGATCTCCAGAGGGCGCCGTAGCGGGTAACGGGGCTGGCGTGCAGAGAGCACAATTTGGGCGAAACACCCAACCCGGGGCGCGTCCTGTTTGGAACGGGCAGCCGGCTGGGGTGCAGACGCCATGTCATCATTTCAAACGACGTTACATTACATTGCGCTCTGTGTTGAGACGTACCCTCATGTACTTAGAAGTGCCCGGAGCCGGTCGTTTGACCGCTGTGACTTCCTGCTAGCAGCTCCACACTGGATTTACCTACTTAAAGGATTAACAGTGTACTTAAAATGTGTTTCTTTAATCGGACTTTAGCTGGACTCATTCCCTCTTGGTTGTGTGCAGCCAGCAAGGTATGCTTCTTTCATGTACATATTCCTTCCTGTGTGTTTATGTTCGGGTTCCACAGCGTGCGTTTGATCGTTAAGGCCTGCTTGTGACTGAAGACCAGTTTTCTTGTTAAAACACCCTTCATATTTACATTGCAGTAGCCTAAAAAAGGCCAGCGCTGACTTCGATCAACGACCTGTCTCCGTTTTTTTTTTTTTTTTTGAAGGGTCTCAGGATTTTCCTGGCTAAAGACGGTACTATTTATGTTTCTGCCAGTGGTTCTGCATTAGTATTCTTTACTAAAGCAGGAGAAGTTCCTCCATGAATTTGATTACTGGGCAAATTCACTTCCATTTGGCCTGGCCGTCTCCATGTCTCCCCAAAATGACAGCGGCTATCGATAACTCTATCTGTATGTGCACAGACCAACCCGTTCCAGCTTGGATTTGTTACGCTTTGACATTTACACTGCAGTTCATTGTAGAAGCGTGCGATTCCTTAACGCAATCACCGTCCCGTAATCTAAAGCCAGAGTACGTTCTATTGATCGTGCTCAGCACCGCATACGTGCTCCGTTCAGATAAGGAAAGTCAATGGCATCCAGGGTCTGAGAGAGCCATCAGATTTATCACCGGGTGAGCCCATAGATCCTTCAGCGCAGCGATCCCTGTAACATGTGATCGCACTGCGGCCTCGACGCCCGCCTGCCCAAGCGAGCGCACAAAACTAGACACGCAGGCTTTGATTTACCAAGACGCCAGCAGGTTTTATAGTGGAGCAATTTGTGGGTGATTTACTGCTCATGAGGTGAAGTGGGACATACCTCGGAGTTTTCCTGCAGGAAATGTAGAAACGTTTGTCGAACAGCTCGCGTTTGTGGTTTTCAGGAAACGAGCAGAAGAAAGGCTTTAAAGTTTTAAAGTCTTTTTAGCGTCGGCGGTCGAGGGCGGGTTCTAATCGGATGCGTATTTTGCGCGGCAGTGGCTTTCGTTTTTCTGGTGTACTGACGTGTGCCACTATGCCTTTTGAAAGCAACAAAAATACTTCACTTTGCCAGAGGCGGGATACAAACCAGGGTTAATTGGTCACACTCTAACGAGTGTGCCACCTTAGGATGCATGTGAGGTGAGGTTTGTCTCTTGGCTTCATGTGGTCTAGTGATGAGAGAGCAGCACCCCTCCATGGTTGTTCATCCATCCGTGATCTTAATCCACACGGGGTGGCGGTCCAGCCGGTGCCCACCCGGCAACTCTGGGCGCAAGGGCAGGAGCAACCCTAGACGGGACGCCAGTCCATCATAGGACACACAGTCACACACTAAGGGCCACTTTTAGAGACACCAATTAACCTAACACTCGCGTCTTTGGACTGCGGGAGGAAACCGGAGTACTCAGAGTAAACCCACGCAGACACGGGGAGGACATGCAGACTCCACACAGGAAGGACCCAGGCCGCCCCGCCCCGCCCTGGGATCGAACCCGGGCCCTTCTTGCCGCCCGCCGAGCCCCAGTGCTGCCCCTCCACGGTTGTGTAGTGAAATTTCAGAGGTGAAATTGGATCAGCAATCCAGTTTGGTTGTACCTTCCTGGCTTTTCTTGATTCAGCCCCAGGTCTTCTCAGCCAGCTTTCTGTCAGGTCTGCAGTTACTCGACCAGCAATGCCCTTGCTGTTACCCAAATCTTCTTAAGGTCACTTCTAAGGTTAGGCTTCCTTAATCGTAGATGTATTGCTTGTCCATTAGTCTAATTCTTCCATAATATATCATACATGAGATTAACCTGAGATACGTCTCCTGAGATAGCAACGAGAAATAAAACGAGGGGAAAACCTCAGTGCTAGCAAACACCCTGGGCGTAACAGATCCCCCATATTGATCGTCGGCTCATGTTTCTGCTGCAACCACTGATTAACATGACATCCACCTAAACAGCGGAGCATTACGAATCGACCCTTAAGTGCTGCTAGGTGAGCTTAACAATCAGCTCGTGTTGCTTTCTGTCCTAAAAGTAAAAAAAAAGAAATCAAATAAAATTTCGTGTCTTACCGGTAAAACTCATTCTTTACCAGGAAATGGAATTGGTGCAGCGAGGTAGCTGATTTCTCGTGCTCTGCTGAATTTAATTACCAAGGACCCAAAAATACCACGACTATTACCATAGCCCAAATGTAATCTTTTGTTTCTGTAATTAAGGAGCGTCTCAGAACGTCAGTCGGTCAGATGATGCTTTGGCAGGAACGAGGAGGGAAAATCGATGGGAGTCTGATTGTAGAGTCCGGTTCCTAACGCTGCTGAAATGAGCTTAACAGAGATTCCACCGAATCGCTGCCAATCATTTTCGGTGCCCTCCAGTTTCTGCCAAAACAGGTAGCGTGTCTGGAGACCTTGAATTCTGTTTCTATTCTACGTTTTGAAACGCTTCTTGGTCGCAGTATGAACCAACAAGACTCCCCATTACGAATTCTGATTTCTTAAAGCTTTGTTGAATAATGTATTCCATACTTTTCTTTTAAAATTCTCCTAGTATATAAGAGGACCGTGTTAGCAACTGGACTGCAAAACGACAAAACGTTCCTCGTTTATATTCTGCTGATGTTCCTCCTGAAACTATTGATTGACGTTCTGAATTTGAGAAAGACAAACGAGAGCCTGCCGGGGTGGCGCTAATCGTCCGTTTTCTGGTACCTAGTAATTGCTGCCAGCAGGGCAAGATTTAGTTCTATTTATCCCACTTATCTGAACTTTGTTTACACTGTTTATCCATAGCTGTGTTAAAAGAAACTGAATTGCAGTGCTGAAACGTTTCGTTCTCAGCTAGCAGTAATGAGCAGGAACCAAAAATGGGATGATTAGCGTCCAGTGAATCTTTTGTTTCTCTGATTTAGCATGGAGAGAAAAACAACGAGTGGCACTGTGGCAGGAACATGAGCAGACGATCAATGTGGAGGTCAAGCTGACTCTGATTCAAAGGTCCGCCAGCAAAGTCTAGTTTTCTTACGGAATTAGATTTTCTCAAGCCAGGATAAGTGATGCGCCGCTGTCTGCCCTGCTGCGCTTAGCATCCTGTAAATCCTACAGATTGAAATAACTGACATTTAAATAACTACATTTATTCCTGTGAATATACTGGTAATAAGTGATAATAATATTAAAAAGAAAGGAGACGATTATGCTTGATTTTGTGATAAATCTGGCAACCAGGCAGGCCAAGTAGTGTTCCATGAGAGGAAACGCATGGCCACAGGATGTCCTGCACATATCGCTGAGTTGTTAGCGTCCCTTGTATCACTACTAAGGGGTGACCGAACGTCGTGCTCAATGGCTCCTCAGATCATCACCCCATGATTTGGGGCAGTGTGCCCCTCCACAGCAAAGGCAGGATGGAAGTTCATACTCTAATTCCAAACAGGACCTGGATTCATCACTAAAGGCGATACGGTTAATACGATAAGACCATAGCGTTCCCACATTCCTGTCTAGGTACGGTATTTCTTTGGTATAGAGATAAGAGACAAAATTAAGTTTCCTGAGGTATTAAAGATCAATCTGCGACCAATAAGATGTTCGTCGGTGCGCTGAGCAGTCAGCATGAGTTCCTTGCTGATTTTCTGCTGATGTTCCTGACCATTTTAAACTCCTATGTATTGGACAAACCAAGGAGATGCAATAGTAGAGTGGTGTTAATCGTCCTGGTATTTTTGGTACTGGTCGCGTACGGCAGTTAGCTTTTTTTTATTCTAAAACTCCTGACCTGGGAGAACTCTATTTTCAATGTATATCAGACCCGTGACCCGTAATATTTAGGCAGACCCGTGTGCGGCAGCCGCTTCTTCAAGAGCAAACGCGAACTGTTTGCGACGTACATTCTGAAAACTGCTAACGGAAACGGTCCAGAACAAAGCGGAGGGGCGTGACTCGTGGAGAAACAAAAAACAGCGGCCAAAGCACACGCAGAATCCTCCAGAACCAAAGCCAAGAAAGAGTTTGAGCACGGCACAAGGGCGTGAGGTTTAAGGGAGATGAACTTCAGTTTCTAGCTCAACCTGAGGCTGATCCTTAACTTCATTTGTACATGCTTGTCTTAATTCATGCTCAATAATCCAGGAAGGCAAATCCCAGAAAGTTGAGGTTTTGGTGGAGAGGCCTCCCGGTGGAGGAATGGTGGGTGTCCCAGATGTAGAAGACCACAGAGTGTGAGAGGTTATCGTGGGTTAGAAATGTAGATTTTGGAAATGGAAAGCCAGTGGAGATTGTAATGATGTAATACAGTTACACCTTCTGATGTAAAGCTGATGTAATACAATCTTGGGACAACTTTCCATGCCAGACTGGTCCATAACAGAAGAAGGTCAGGTCCACATCACTGTTAAAAGTGGAAATCTTGAAGGGTTGTGTTGTTTTAATCTTTATTTATCCTACAGTTTTCCAAGAGAAATAAAATTGGGCTGTGAAAAAGCAGCTCCTCGGCGATGCAGTAGCTACCCTTACACGGTTCTGTGGAGGACCGGCCTGGGCAGACCGACCCCTGCTGGGTTCATAGGTGTAAGAAGAAAATAAAACATGACCAATAAATCAATAATGAAGTCATGTAGTCACGTTTTCTTCTCTTCAAAATGAGAGAAACCTCAAATCTTCCAACCTTCTAACGTCTGTTACCCAGCGGTTCATAGGCAGAGCATAGATCCCGAGCGCATGGGATTCCGGGATCGAACCCCACGCAGATAAACACAGTGTCCCAAATTTGAGCATGTACACTGCTCACTAAAACGAGGACATATTTCTAAATAAATATGATACGATTCGAGAGGCAGGCGATTTCACTTTAGTAAACAACATCATCAGAAAAGTAAGAGAAAGTTGTGCGATTACACAAATAAGTCATATATTCATGGGGGGGGGGGGCGCGAGGGTGTAGGGTCACAGTGGGACAGTTGTCGTTGGATCCTCTTTACATTTGTTTTGAAATCTCCCCTTATTTTTGGGAGCAGTGGATTATAACCTGATAAGACTGATAGACAGCCTACATCAAACATCGGGCCACTGTGGTGGCTAAGATACGGGACCGTGGACTAGAAGGTCCAGCCCAGCAGCCACTGTTGGATTCTAATGTGGTCCCAGTTGCTCTGCTTTGCTGCAGAGGCTTTGATTATAGTCAACTGAACGAACTCACGCTGAGCACGAGCCATGAGATACGGCTTCAAGTCCATCATGAATCATCTCACTGACAAGCTTAACGTTCGTGGCATTGTGATTACTCCGACTTTTGCTTTACGCTGCTGCGTTAAGGGCAGCTGCCGTCAATCCTGACAAACACAAGAAGAACTAAAAGCACTTTTTGTTGTGTGTCTAAGTAAGGACGAGCTTCCAGCTCCCATCATGGGTCTGTTCCCTGATTACCTGGCTTTAAAGTTAGAATTACACATGATAACATTTTATTATTATTACTAATAATAAATTTAGTTTTATTTTACCCTCCTAACACCAGATTAAGTCTCTGGATTTATGCGTCGGGTTCCCACGACATGTTTTTTTTTCTTTTTTTTTTTCTTTTTTTTATCCGAGTCATAATAACGCAGAAATGCATCTTTTTGTTTCATTTAGACGCTGGTAGAACTTCAGTAGCTTCTAGAAGTGTCCGATCTTAGACGGTTCTGGGATTTCTCTTCTAAATGTGTTAAGATGTGGGAAGGAAGAAAATCTTAAATGTGTTATGTCATTTCATGAACTCTTTCTTAAGAGCAATTCTAAGAACCAATGGCATTCTCTTTTCAAGGCTTTTCCATTCATCGCCGCCACCATTTCCTGCTTGCTGCATTGACGCTTGGTTCGACGTTTCCCCTCCATTTTGATATAATCTATACGCATTAGGATAAATAACAGAAATCACTGTAAATGCAAATTCAAAAATGCATCGTATCTCGCATCGTCTATTGTACGCTGTAAAATGAAACGTAGCCCGCAAAAAGAAACAATGACGAATAATTACGATATTCTTGAAGACTGAGAACATTCTTACAAACTTCTTCGTGTTTGTCTAAAGAACCTTCGCAGGGTTTTCTGTGGGAAACATTCCTGAATTCTCGCCCCCGGAAAACATCTCGAGCCTTCTCATGGTCTGTAGGATCTTCAGCAATAATACTGAATGTCCTGAATCAGTATACTTGACAAAAGTTATATATTTTGGGCTTGTTTCCAAAGACCTGGTGCTTGTTTCTCTTGTGGGATCTGGCAACCCTGGTATGAAACTCAGCATTGGGGAAAAGGCAATGAAGCTCCTTTTTTGGAGAGGCTCCGAAATGCAAATTGCGCTTAAGGAAATGAAACATTTCTAGTTTACATGTTTACTTGACATTATTGTGTGAGGTTACTGGCTGTTTGCAAAGTACAAATCCGATCATTATCCGATTCATGTGAACCCGGATATCTGACCATCCAAGTGCATTACAAGTATGAGTAATGTTTTCATCTTGTCGTGTTGCTGCTCTTCGGCTGTGGTACATTTTTAAGAAGCAAAGCATGGCGAGAGAAAAAAAAAAGAACTTGAAATGTCTTAAGAGGGAAACCAGGCTTGAATTTCTTTAAACAAGTTTGGAGTCACTTTTTCCCGGGTGACCGTCGCTGGCCAGGACCTGGGTCAGCAATGTAGCCTTGTCCCTTGATGCTCCTCCATCGTGCTTCACAGTTGGGTGAGACTTGGTGTTTGTGTAGTGTTTTAAAAGCAGCCTTATGGAGAGCGGCGGTTCCCTTTTGTTTTTTTTTTCAGCTTTTCTTTAGCAGTTTCTTCATCTTTTACGCTCGTTCACCCTCTTCAGCCACTGAAAGTGTGCCGGTGTTATTGTAACACATTGGATCTTTCCGCTTGCTCCTTTCTTCCTGGGTGAAATCATGAATGGATTCCGATGTACTCGGTGAAGATTCCCGCTGTGGAATTTCGTGCTTTCATTACGCAGCGTCCATAAGAACATAAGCGCTCTGCAAATCACCCTGGAGTACGGCTAGGCATTAAGCCACGGCTGGAGCGGAGTCATGGGCCCCGTCCATCCCCGAGCGGCTTAGCCGGCTCATTTAAAGTGATTAGAGCTTCCAGTCTTAATGCCGTGGACAGGATGAAACACTTTCAGACACTTTGGCTTGATAGCGGCTCCTATTCTTAGCTTCCAGACAGGGTGGGCGGGTTCAATCTCGAAACCTCCGTGCCTGACGCCGGGTTGGTTTCCTGTCTTGTTTTGAGCTGACAGGCTGCAAGGAACCTGCTAACCTGCAGTGACAAAGTCGGAGCCGTTCGGCAGCATCGGTGCATAATTAGCACCTTGCGACGGCCACCGTGGCATCTTTTCTAAGAGAGGTATAAAAGCTAATTGGCTGTGTTGGCTATATCTGTCCGGGCGGCCCAGAACTCCGACCTCAGCTTTGAGAATCAGGCTTATTAAACCAAATTCAGTCGTGACTGCCTGAAGTATCACATGTTTGCTGTTTAAAAGGTTTCAAAGAAGCAGACCCGTGTGCGGCAGCCGCTTCTTCAAGAGCAAACTGTTAGCGACGTACATTCTGAAAACTGCTAATGGAAACGGTCCAGAACAAAGCGGAGGGGCGTGACTCGTGGAGAAACAAAAAACAGCGGCCAAAGCACACGCAGAATCCTCCAGAACCAAAGCCAAGAAAGAGTTTGAGCACGGCACAAGGGCGTGAGGTTTAAGGGAGATGAACTTCAGTTTCTAGCTCAACCTGAGGCTGATCCTTAACTTCATTTGTACATGCTTGTCTTAATTCATGCTCAATAATCCAGGAAGGCAAATCCCAGAAAGTTGAGGTTTTGGTGGAGAGGCCTCCCGGTGGAGGAATGGTGGGTGTCCCAGATGTAGAAGACCACAGAGTGTGAGAGGTTATCGTGGGTTAGAAATGTAGATTTTGGAAATGGAAAGCCAGTGGAGATTGTAATGATGTAATACAGTTACACCTTCTGATGTAAAGCTGATGTAATACAATCTTGGGACAACTTTCCATGCCAGACTGGTCCATAACAGAAGAAGGTCAGGTCCACATCACTGTTAAAAGTGGAAATCTTGAAGGGTTGTGTTGTTTTAATCTTTGTGGGTAGCTTAAATCCGAAAGTGAGATATCTTTCAAATGTGCATCCGTAAATAAATACGCAGAAATGCCAAACTGTCGCTGTATTTAATTAGTGTTTAGCTCGGTTTCAGTCGAGGGTGCGAGAGCCGCCATGACAGCAGAAGAATCGGTGTCTGTCAGGTCACCAGGCTTTAAATCAGTCATCTCTCACCTTTCACAGTCGCTCAGCGTTTGCAGAGCTAAGGCGAGTGGATTTATCTCCACTGACACACTGTGTGTGATTGTGTGTGAGACAGGAGAGCGTGGACCTTGGGGAGATCATGTTCTCGCTCTGCTACCTGCCAACGGCTGGAAGACTCACACTCACTGTTATCAAGTGCAGGAACCTCAAGGCCATGGACATCACAGGATATTCAGGTAGGGTTCTTTACACTATAGATCTGTGTGTGTGTGTGTGTGTGTGTGTGTGTGTGTGCGCGTGTGCAAGAAAGCATTTTAAGCGACTTCTTTTTAGAATTGCTCATCTATTCGTCAAATCAACTCATGGAACTCGATTTTCTCATAACAGACTCTTTTTAATTCTGAAATCCAAAGCTATGCACATTTTGCATGTTCTTTGAACCAAAAACATTCGGTCCATTGCAATTAAAATGAATGACAAGAAGCAGAAATATAAAAAAACAAATTGTAAACAAAATGCTCTACGCTCTACTTTCGCCATGTCTTAAATAACCAACTAACATTCTTGGTTTGACTGTAAACACTGCTTACGTATAATTAAAACGACCTCAGAGTCTCGCTAAGGACAGGATATGCATCCGCGATTGCGCCCTCTGGTGTTGGGAAAATCCAATCGCATTAGATGGCGCTATGAAAAGGAACACAATTCAACTCAGTGTCCCATTTTTGTAAGACTAAACCTTTTAGAGAGACTTGACTCTGTTTTACTGAACTTGATTCTCAAAATCATCTGTTTTCTTATTTATTAAGGTGTGGGAACGAGATCATTAACAGGAGGGAATTCTATTATCCAGGCGGCACGGGGGCTCAGCGGGGCGGCACCGCTTCCTCAAAGCAAGAAGGTCCCGGGTTCGATCCCAGGGTCGGGCGGCCTGGGTCCTTTCTGTGTGGATCTGCATGTCCTCCCCGTGTCTACGTGGGTTTACTCCGGGTGCTCCGGTTTCCTCCCACAGTCCAAAAACGTGCGTGTTAGGTTCATTGGTGTCTCTAAAGTGGCCCTTAGTGTGAGACTGTGTGCTTGACTGGCGTGTGTGTGCCATTTGATGGACCGGCGTTATTATCTAGGGTTATTCCTTGCGCCCCGAGTTGCCGGGTGGGCACCGGCTGGCCCGTGACCCCGTGTGGATTAAGCGAAAGATAATGACGGATGGATGGAATTCTATTATCGTATTCATTAACTCGTTCTCACGCCTCACTAACTTGTTTTTGCACATTAGGATCACGTTCCGACAGCTTTATAAGTCGTGACCACGCCTTAATAAGTCTTACAAGTCACTAAGAGACGATGGGCCTCCAAGGACCTTCCACTGAGGACTGATTTTCAAATCTATTTTGTTATTTATTTAGTTACTAACTTAAATGTTATTATTGATTTAAATTATATTATTTGCTTAATTTTGCTATGACTTTAATAGACTTTTAAGTGTTTACTTAATTACCATCTAGGCCACCCATGCAGGTCGGGTTCCATTTTGAGTCTTGGTTCCTCCCAAGGTTTCTTCCTTCTATATTCAGGGAGTTTTTCCTTGCCACTGTCGCCCTAGGCTTGCTCCATTTGGGATTGGGCTATTAAGGTCATATAAGATTGTAAAGCTGCTTTGAGACGATGCTCAACGTTGTAAAAAGCGCCACAGAAATAAATTTCACTTGACTTGACTTAATTTTATTGCAAAGGGATTTCACGGCCAAGTCTCTGTAAATTTCTCTCCCCTTCTTGACTGATTCCGGACGAGAACAATCACGGGGCTTTATGAGAATATCTTACAGAAATGTTCAATTCCTAATACGAAATTAAACTCCGATTTGAAGTGTAATCATCGACCATAAAACGATCAACCCAAAGGCGACTTTGTCTAAATCTGTTTTGGACTGTTTTGGGGAACTGTTGCATCACTCTTCAGGTCTTTAACCACGCCATTAAAGCAGTGTCTTACGGCCAAATGTGAAGCGGCAATTCAAATGAGCTCAGAAGAAAAAAAAAAGAAAAAAAAGGCTCATTACGTAAACGGTTTGAACTGGCAGCGTTACTTTTAAGGAGTACACAATGGCGAGATGAAAAATAAATATTTCACGTCAAAGGCATATCGAATTCACGTTTGAAATCCTAGGCTATTAAAACACGCCCCGGAGAGCCTTTGGATCCCGAGTCAAATGTCCCTGTCCAATTTGTTCCGCTTGAGCTGCCACAGTTTGTGCCTGACTAATATAAAGAAATAATAAATCAGGCAGATCTCACAGGGAGCGCTTGAGTTTGACATTAGGATGGAGAGATAAGAGCGGATTGTGCATTGTACTGGCTCTCAGACGCTCGCTCTGAATGCCGAGTCGATTTAGCAGAGATCTAAGATTATGAGCAGAGCTAGACACAAACCCTGGGAAATGATAAATGATGGATTTGGACCCCATTAGTCAGCACAGGTACTGACGCTGGGAGATACAAGTTCCTCGGAACAAACGTTTCATGTGACGCCTGCTTTCTTGCTAAAGGTCTGCATCGTCTAGAGCTTGACGCTCCCGAATTGCGATTTACCTTCACTGGGAGCTGACGTTGCTCCTAGATATTGTTCTAGCTCCATGGGATGTTGTCTGAAATCCGGAGTGCTTTTACTAGTTTTAATTCCGTAGTATGTTTGCCCCTGCTGTTGTTTCTGGATGTTTCTCTAGTTATAAGGGCGGTGTAGAGCTGTTGTTGCTCTCAAGCAGGCAAACCTGGTGAGGTTCTCTCTTTTTTTGGGGGGTTAGGGACTTCCTGAAGTTGTGCGCAAACGAGCACCGAAACCTTCTGGTCCATTTCTTCTGTCACGGCGCGTATTTAACCATGACATTAAATGTTATTTACACCACTTCTTTTGGTTTGCCTCCTCGTCCAACCCAAATACACTGCTCACAAAAAGAATAAGAGGATTCCCCCAAGAGCTGCCGGAGAATCCGATCCTGTCCACGTCCCATCACTGTCAGGGTGTCCGGACCCTTTTGGGTGACCCTACACCCCACTGAACACAATGTGGGGGCCGGTTTGGTCCAGTTTGACCTGCTTCTGTTCACCCCCATGCACATTTGCTACTCAATCTGTAATTGAGTTTGCATCGCATTTACGTCGTCGAACGTCTTTCTGAGACTTTTCATTTGCTTTTCTGATTAACTCGTTTACTGAAGTAAAACCAAATGCTTCTTTTTTAATCCCGTCATACTCATTTTGAAATCTCCCCTCATTTTCCCTTCTCCCCAGAGCACATTCATGGCAAACGACCAGCTTTAGCTCCGTAAAAAAGGGGCTCATATGAAAGGGGCTCAGATTTGTGTGTCCACACCGTTCGGAAAACATTTCCGATACGGCACACATTAAGGCAGGAAAGCCGATTTGCGCCACCAGTCGGCCCTTGTGAACGTAGCCTTACATACTGTTTATTACCCAAAGGAAAGTTGTATCCTTGGCAAGAGGAAGTTGCGGCACCTAAAAGTGTCCAGGCACGACCCAGACCGTAACGTAGTTCCAATTTAACGTGGTCATTTAAAACGAAAGTGTAAACGAAATCACGCATGCTTAACCTCTTTTGGTTTCTCGTTGTAACCTGCGTTAATCGGACGTCGATCGGAGGGAAACCTGCGCTGCGCTGCAATCATTCCTCTCCATTGACGCTTGTCCCCCCAGATCCCTACGTGAAAGTGTCTCTCATTTGCGACGGGAGGCGTTTGAAAAAGAAGAAGACCACCATCAAGAAGAACACGCTCAACCCCACCTACAACGAAGCCATCATCTTCGACATCCCACCAGAGAACATGGACCAAGTCAGCCTGCACATCTCCGTCATGGATTACGACCTGTACGTAGAACGTAGAACTGTACGCAATCGGGGTTCGAGCCAGTTAGCCACTGATCAGCTGTATTTCTGAAATCATATTATGTCCAAGCAAAAGCCTCTCAAAACATCTCTAATAGCGTCAGAAACGGCCCGTGATCCTCAAATTCTAGATCATGTCCTCATCTTTATCAAGTAATGCAGTGTGTGGACTTTACATGCACCGCGACCTTTCACTTTGTTCTGCTCAGGACGGATGATGTCTCCGTTCGGCCAGTTGTACCTCGCTCAGATACTTAGGGAGATGGAGGGACAGAGAAGTAGTAAGAGGACACGAGAGAGAGAGAGAGACAGAGAGAGAGAGAGACAGAGAGAGAGAGAGAGAGAGAGAGACAGAGAGAGAGAGAGAGACAGAGAGAGAGAGACAAAGAGAGAGAGAGAGAGACAAAGAGAGAGAGAGAGAGACAGAGAGAGAGAGAGACAGAGAGACAGACAGAGAGAGAGAGAGACAGGAAAAGACGAGCGTAAGATCACAGGACACTGACGTTACACATCTCCAGGTGCTTCCAATTAATCCCACCTCCATTTAAACACCTATTCTGTACAGGCCTCTTAAACGCCGACGCGCCTCTCTCTGTCTCTACACCAAACGCCGTCGGGTTACATTGAGGAAAATTGCGTTTATTCTTACGTCCCGCAGCGTGGGCTCATATTTCCCAGCGTGCACGCGTGCAATATTACAATAAAATCAATATTGTACAAAGCAACTCAGTCAGAGATGGATGCAGCCATTATTTTTTTTTGGTAGCAGCCACTATTTGGGAGTCAGCGCAGGCATTTGCTTTGTCGGATGATGAGCTGTACACCTGTGCTGACCAACAGGCCCGGATTCAATAAAGGGAACGTTGTGTTTATATTCCTCTGTCTCTTTGTGCGCGCATATTTCCCAAGGAGTGCGGTTATTTGGGCAAATAAATCATGCTGGTTCAGTCAGAGATGGATTGCGTGGCGTCTGAAAGATGTAGATGTATTCAGGTTTTTCCTACACAAATTGCCATGACCTTCAAAGTTTACTCAGCTTTAAGAGCGCGGCCATCCAAATACTCAGCTTTGTCACAATAACTGTCAGAGGCCCAAGAATTACAGCGGGGGCTCAAACAAGTTCCAGACAACTTGCTCCAAACGAATATAGTCAAGGCGATGCAAAAAAAAAATAATAAATTTAAAAAATAAAAAAAAAAACATAGGGCTTAACGTTTCGTTCTTCTCCATTTTCTTGATGACATGCCTGGATATATGGACGCTTTCTTTCATTCTTTCTTCTCTTTACAAAACACACACACACACACACACACACACACACACACACACACATTCCTCAGGGCTACAAGTCTCAAAATGGTGTATCACTCCGTAATAGAGGCTGACATTTTTTCAGGAATCCCACGGGTCACGTGATTCCCGCAGGATGGGACTCAACTTAACTATTACTCACCTGATTGGGACGGTACAAGATAAAAAAAGGTAACGGGAGCAGTCAGGAGTAGGAACCAATAAATAAGACAAAAGATAACCATAGAATAGGCACCGCCTTTTTAAGAAACCTACAGTAAAGCGATTCTAAAGAA
>JAUZST010031441.1:0-29080 GCA_034779995.1 Parotocinclus haroldoi | reverse complement strand
TGTGTGTGTATGACTAGTCTTGAGATGAACTTGTGTATGGATATAACCTTGTGTGTGTCGCTAAGATGGCCACTGATTAAAGAAGACATTTAATCAAACAAACAAGCTGCTGATAGTAGCCATCAGAAGAGGTGATATTGTGGTCATAAAGGGATGGACATGGTCAACAACAATACTTAGATAGGCTGTGGTGTTTAATCAAGTCTCAGTTGGTATTAAGAAGCCTAAATTTAAGTGTGCCAAATATACCTGGTACAAATCGAAAATAAATCGTATTGTAAAACCCAATCAATTTAGTGAATCTCTTTTGTACCAGTAGAGGTCACTGACACATTGATCATAAGCAAAACAACAGGCAATTCATCACCAGTCTTTAGGGTTCCGAATGGATGCTGCATTTGTCTGAATAATATTTATAAAATAATATTTTGCTGTTCCATATTACCCTGGAGACCTTAGTCTCCACGCATATTGCCTAAGCACCTCATGCAGCAGTCTGTAAACGTATTTTGCTTTCAATTCCTTATTTCTGTATGAGCATATGACACCAGACAGATGTCAGTTACAGGAAATCACTCCTTCATGTACCTCTATAGTCATTCACATTATAATTATAAGGACGCTGCAAACACTTGATTATTTACCCCAAAGGCTCTTAATTGTATTATGAAGATGCTTTAATCATTTAAGAGCAGCAGAGCCACAATAGGTAGCAGATGAGAACTCGATTTCAAAGTTTCACAGTTTAAAAATGAATCAAATCAATCTGTATATGCGGTTCACTCTGCAGCACCTTCACGCACAGGATGTTATTGTGTTGTTCAAAGAATTGGAAATGAACATGTGACTTACAGTAAGAGAATCTGTGCTCTGTTGGGTGAAACTGGGCAACCGATGCCTTCGTAAATATTACAATCCAGTCACTGAGCATGTGAATAAAGTATATGGTCAGAAATAATTCAGATAATGTTCTGTTTTTGAAAAAGCTTCTCTGCTTTCAGACTGACACAGCCGAGAGGCGATTTTATGCAAAGTGGCGTACGATTTGACGAAGGGATCAAGCGCGGAGAGATCTAGCCATGTAAGAAACTGCATTTCTAAGTCAGTTAGATTCACGTACCTTACACGTACACTCACTGCTCATTTAATTAAGGCCATGCATCGATTGTGCAGTTTGTAGGTTTAGCCCATCTGTTGCTCTGTACATTTTGCCAGCACTGTGTACCTATCAGTGGAAAGGGACCACCATAGGGCCAAAATCGTTCAGAAATCATTTGGATGCTGAATGACATTTACCACAGCAGTGTGATTTTTAACACCTCTGTATCACTGCTGTGCTCAGATGAATAATGCAGCCAAAAGCCATCACGTAGTCATCACTACATCATGTGTCCAGATGGTACACTTCTGGGCAGAAACTTTAATGAGTCGCTTCATGTGATGCCGAGAAAAATATATATAATATAATAGAGTCTCTAGCCCGAGTCTGAGTCGAGTCTCTGGTGTGTGAGTCCATGTTGTGTCTCTGACGCTCTACTTTTTATTAAACTTTTTGTCTGCAGGGCCCCCTTTTGTAGATGACATGCACACATGTGCATGTCTTTTGCTTCCAAACTCTGATGGGGTTAAATGTAAACATTGTAAACATGTAAACAAAACTGCTACTTCTTATTGAACAAAATGAAATTAAGATCCAAATCATGCATTAGGGTGGACATGCGTTATGTATCTCAAACCCCCAGTCGGGTTTCCAGCTAGCGAGTCTACTCATAAGCATGTGAGTCTGAATCCTGTCTCGAATCTCTGGCATTTGAGGCAAGTCTTGAGTCTTACGTTGAGTCTCGAGTGCGCGAGTCACAGTTCTGGTCAGGTTTTTGTGTTAGTCAGCCATGTTTTCCATTAAAGTAGGTAAACCAATTTTATGGACTATGAAAGTATCCTATTGCGAGTACCTGAGGAGGTAAGTTCGATCCATTCCACTGCCCAGAAAGCTGCAGTTAATAATGTTATATCTACAAAGATGTACCTGATAAAACAGGCAGAAGATAACAGCTGTAAGGATGGTGTATCTTAGTTTGATAGGGCTGTTTAAGGAGGGTGATGTAGATTACAGGAGGGGTTTGGTGGCTAGATAGGGGAACGCCAGCCTTCACTTTTGCAGTGAAGGGTAAACAGATGGCAAGTGCAAGAAGAACGGATATACTTGGTAATCTAATCACTCCAATTATACAGGAGCATATGGGAGTGACGGGGGGAGAGAACAGATGATTTTTTTTAGTGTCAACCACCAGTATTCTCTCGTCTCGCTATTGAATTCACTTTTCCTTGCTTTACTTTATGAAAAAAATATGTTCTACACAGAAGCATGTTTCTTACTTTAAAGTATTTTATCTTCTTTCTATTTATGTTTTCCAATTGGTCTTTCTCCACCACATGGGGTCACATCCTTTCAACCTGAACACACTACAGCCTAATCTGCTTTATTGTCAAGTAGTGTTAAGAGTTTGAACTAATGTCAGCCTTTCGTCTGATTTTGTTTTGTACGAGTCTGCCAGACTGAAGGATTTATGACTTGTTGTTCCAGAGTCATCTTCTCATCAATCAGCCTGCTGTCCCACAGAGACGTAATATCCATTGCTGCCAAAATACAAAATGTGAATTTAAACTGTTAAAGGCACGCTGGACTGTTGAACTGTTGAAGATTTATTTATATGGTGCATTTCACAATGGAGCATTGTCTGAAAGCAACTTTACAATATTATATTAACTTATATTAACCATTCCCAAATTGAGCAAGCCTGGGGCGACAGTGGCAAGGAAAACGCCCTAAATGTTGAAAGAAAAAACCTTGGGAGGACCAAGACTCAAAAAGGGACCCGACCTCTTTGGGTTAATTGAAAGTTAACAGCCAAGTCACAGCCCAAAACATATACAGTGGTACCTCTGGACTTGCTGATAATTCATCCCAGAAGGGATGTCGAGCGCCAAGAGCGACAAGTACCAAGAGAAGTTTCCCATAAGGAATAATCTAAATTCAAGGAAGTGTTGCAATCTGGCAGACATTTCTAGGAAATCCTTGCTGTATGTGGGCGAGTATTATCCTGCTAAAAAATGTCAGTTGGAAGCACTGGCTTGAGAGGCATCACATGAGACTGCAGGATATCCTGCAAATCTCACTGATCTGTTAGTGTCCCTCGTACCAGCGACACTAACAGATATGTGATCGCTCCCCAGGTAAAACTAGCAGCCGGGGCAGTGTGTTGGACTGCTCACCATGAGACCTGGATTCGTCCAATGCAGTCCATATTTTTTGTTCTCAACACCAACAAACAGGAGACAATCACTGGCTGTCAATGGCAGGACATATAATGGGGCCATGCCAACAAACTTCCTTCCACTAAGCACCTGGGAATGGTCTGGGCAGAGATATGGTGTCATTTAATCATTTACATATATGCATCTGCCTGACACATAACAAGCTGGGTTTTGCAGCAATCCGGCATTTCTTAGGTGTATTTTTTGTCAATGACTATATTTCTGCACAAATAGAAACTTTTACAGGTTTCACAAACATCCAAGCACTGTAATCAGACATATGCTACAGACGCAGGGTATAGAGATTAGGCATGAACGCATACTGAGATCTGCCTACAAGATGTTTGATATCCATAATCATAAGCTCATTATGTCTCTCATTATAACTGTGGATCACGATTGTGGGTCTGATGTGTGCCTTAACCTGCCGTCACATGAATGCCTGATTCGATCTGATCACTATTTAGATACTAATAACTCTGCTATTGGATTTGACTGCTCTGCTCTGAAATTAGTTTGTTAGAGTGATTAGACCCGTCTGGCGACCATTAGTCTCACTAAGATCACTCTGCTCTGTTGTTAATGACCCTGTTCTAACTTCCATTGCTCTTGTCTGATCACATTGACCTTCTTCAGAGAGTGGCCTGTCCATGATGATTCATGGCGTAAAAGCTGCTTGCGCAAAAGGACACATGATTCCTCTCATACCAATGCAGACTAACGTGATTATGCTGGAGGATTGGGCGGTAATGGACAGTATAATGTTTCCCTCTGTCTCTCTCTCTCTGTTAACCGGCTGCCAATCTGAGGGTGTAAGTGTCTGCTGGTTATTTTGGTCGGAAGGCGGGTTACTATGTGGGCTGGGTGAATGATTCACAGCCGTTTGTATTTTTATATAAGACGAAACACAAGTAAATACACACATCACGTAAAACATACAGTATCATCTTGCAATACGTTTGATTGTATTTGGAGAGTTTTGCTTCTGACACAAGGGGGCGCTTAATTCTTTTCTTTTCCAAACTGAAACAGGGACACCCTGTACTTTGGACTGTTCTGAAACCCTGCTGTCAAGGAGGGCAACAGAGGACTAGCGAGCATTTTCATTTTTTCTCTGTGTATGTAGTTTTGCCGAGGTTTGCCCCAGTGATGCCTCATTACAAATTAACAGTGCAATGACTGATACACGTAAAAAAAAACTATTTAATAGCAAATCTCTGACAGCAACTGCAGAAAGATGTTAATGAATGACAGTTTTAAGGGATTTATAACGTTACAATAACACTTGAAGCAGAGCTCAGTACTGACACTGTTCTTACTAGGAATATTTGTAGAACACGAAATAATTGTTGAAACTAGCGTGTTGACTAGAGAGAAAATCTCTCTCTGGACTGGATAACTCACTGAACATTTACTGCCATTTCGCATTTACTAAATACGCAATTACTGTTCCGTTTGTTGGGACATGCTTGCAAGAGAATGAGAGAAACAAATGAAACTGCAATATTTTCCCCCTGAGCCAAATTAAACCAAAGTACCTGTAAAACTTGCACACCTGTATAAGAATAAGCTGACGTTTTTTTTACAGGGCTGTTTGCTTAGACTGATCTCATGATGACATTACATCACCCACAAACCAGTCAAAATGAAGTAAATTGTCAGCTTGAACAACAAACTCCATTTTTAGACACCACTTTGTCTTGGTGAATCCACAAGTAGAGGCAGGAGTATAGGAGTCCTTTATTCAAGTCACAGTTACCAGGTATTCTTATTGTAGTTTGGCTTTAATTATCTATAAAGTCACTTACAAACATTAGCAGTTGAGCTTCGTAGGTTTTTGGGGCTTGTTTCCAAGTGTAGTTGTTTATTTGGGTTCACTCCCTGATCCCGTCTCTCTTTTTAATATTCATAACGTTAAAAAGGCAAGTATATATATATATATATATATATATATATATATATTTTTTTTTTTTTTTCTCTCTTTTCACTCTTTCATTGTTTCTCTAGTGGGATCTTATTTTATCTTTTTGTTGTGACTACCTGATTTACCATTACCTACCAGTCGTGTGCCCACTTGCTTGTTAGCTCATGCTTGGGCTAGAGACTGTTCTAACTTGGTTGATGTGATTAGAGACTTTTTTGTGTTATTTACATTTGTGTGTGACGTTCTGCTGCTTATTTGTCATGAGCTGTTAATGGCTTGTATAAGTGCATGCACCTGTCCTATTGTAAGTAGTACTGCTTTTTGTCCCCCTGTATATTACCTGTATATTTTCTGTCACCTGTAACTATATAACCTGGATCACATTCACCCATCGAGTCTCTGTTTCATTCATTCAGTCATTTCATTCACTCGTCACCTCCTGTTTTCAGTTGTATCTCTGGCACATTTCTGTATCATTGTGCATGCAGTGTTCTAAATATTCTGTGTATTTACACTACAAAAGTGTAAGATGGCTATGTGAGCGTGTATTTGATGATGTGTATTTGAAGTGCAGTTCACTCGTGCCATTTCTGAGGATACTGTTTCAGTGAAACTGCAATGTGGATTGCATCCTAAACCACATACTCATTCATGTACCCACTCACTTTCCATACCCGCTTTATCTAAATCAGCAAAGCGGGAACCACCCCTCAACAAGCAGGATGTGTGCACACAGTGTTTCCTATCACTGTATCCTAATGTTAATGGCTAATTAATGCTACACCTCAAAGCTTAACTCATTAAGGTAATGCAAATCTCTTTGAGTTTTCAAATGAAAGATTTTTGGGTTTTGGAAATAAGCCAGTGCTCCCAGTGAAAAGTCCCAACAAAATAAACTTATGGTCCACTTTCAAATGCACATGTACTAACAAGAGTATCTTAAGGAAATCCGCACAGACACGGGGAAAACATTCAAACGCCACACAAACTCCCAGTCTAGGACTTGAACTCAGGTTTTTGGAGCCGTGAGGTGTCCAGACTAACTACACCACTGTGGTGCCACCAAATCAAATATTGCTGCACAAAGTAGGTATGCGCCATGTAACGTTTGCATTACATTCTATAAAACGAGGCATTCTGATGCTGCTGAAATAGGAACGCGATAGGAACACTACTATCAACACAGCATCCCTGTTGTCATAGCATCCGAAGCCACACTCTAAACCTTTATAACTTAATTCACAATAATTATAGAGTATACAGTAATGTACTGTTACGACCCTGTGTAGGGAAAGCAGTACCACTTAAGACGATAGTTCTGGACTTAATACTTTTGTTTTAGGGAAGCCAAACATGCAGTATGAAAAACTCGGAAGAACAGCCAATTGAAACGGAGACTCAATGAGTGCATGTGAACCAGTTTATATAGTTACAGGTTAGAGGGAATAAACAGATAGTGAGGGGACAAACAACAGAATACTAAAGGACAGACACGTACACCTAAACACACCATTTACAGCTTGTTACAAATGGGTAGCAGATAACCATCCACACAAACACAAATAACTTGCACAAGAAATTCTCTAAACACATCAACCGAGTTTGAACAGTTTCGTGCTCAGTCTCAGAATCGTGAGCTAATGTGTAAGCAATCACACAACTTTTCAGTAAGAACTCCCTCCTTTGCTTGTGGATCAGCAGCACTGATTGGCTCTTGAGGTGACCAGGTATATACAGCCACGACATCTTGAGTTAAAAGACAGATTTGTATTTGCTATTATTATTATTATTACTTTTAAGACCTCATTCAGTAAAGCACATAAACCTTGATCGGATGGACATTAAACGGCACGTACCTGTATGTCAAAATAGTAATTGGTGTGTTGTTTTAATCAAGTTGGATGGCTATGTTTAAATATTCAATCTAGTTATGAACATCTATGTCACTGTATTATGTTATTGTATTTTCCCATGCTTTATACAAACTGGCCATGTTTCTCCAGACAAGTTGTGGTGCATTTGGACATGACTAGTCACAATATAGGAAGTACTTCAGACAGGACCACGTTACTGCTGCACAAAACATTCAACTACAGCAGGTTAAGTAATTTGGCACTGGAATGTAGATGATTTGAATCCCATGATATGATCAGATAAAAGGTTTGGCAAGGTGATGAGTCCAGTGAATGCCTCATGAAGCTTTAATTGCAGGTATGTACAGATTGTGGGTTGTAGTCATCATCGTTTGGATGACAACGGTAAGTTGCTCAGGCTCTCCTGTGTGTGACTGCTTTAACAAACATGGTGTGTTATGTTATTTGGAATCGACGTTGAAACTCCAGCTGAATTGTTCACCCAGGTGGTGCAACAGCGACGTAAAATTGATAAGAACTGGTGAAACCTGGTGAAAGTCACTGTTTTAGTGGGAAGGCACATACAATGGTCATTTTAGTGCCACGACGGTGAGGGTTCAAGCCCAAGCGCTACCAAACTGCCACTGTTGGGCCCGTAGGCAAATCTGAATTCTTAACTGCTTGGACTGTAGTCTGTGACACTGTAGAAGCTGTACGTTACTCTGAATGAAAATGTCTGCTAAAAATGCAATGGGAAAGTGGAAATCTTTACCTGGAAACATTGATTCCGTTAATACTAAAAGCCTGGTAAAGCAAACATTACATTTGACAACAAATGTCAACACATACACTCACTAATCATTTTATTAGGTACATCTCCTTGCTTCAACTTGCATTGTTCATTTAATCAGTTCCATTTACCATATATACTGCTTACAAAAAGTAGGGTATACTTCAAAATGAAATATCCCATAATGAAATATCTCCTGCTTTTGTGAGCAGTGGAATTGTACAGTTACAACCTGCAGTCCATCTGTTTCTCATCTTGGACCAGCATGGACATCGTTCTTGCTGTCTATTTTTTTTAACAGGGTAGATTTTCTAGAGATAGTCCATTGCTAATTTAACTTGTTGGTAAACATTGCTGGATAATCTGGTTGACATAGCAGCGTTTCAACCTGGTCACAATTATACCGACCAAACCAGCATCTACAGTGTCTAGAACACAAGAAACGTGTCTTTTTAGATTTCGTTTTAGAGCGTTGAAATTATTGGCAATGCAGTATTTTTAATCTTCAGATTTTATGCATTCACGTGTGCCATTCAGCACACACCCTTCTCCAGAGTGACAATTGACCAGAGCAGTTGAAGCTGAAGCATAAAAAGGGAAAGCTTGACAGAAGCAGGGTTCGACTGGACGACCATCTGTTTGGTAACCATGTACCTTAACCCCTAAATCAACCTTATATTGTAATGCAAAAAAACCCAGAAGATTATTGAGGAGGTGTACGCAGATCGTTGTAGTGAAAGGTGGTTTGTTTTACGCAGGTGCTGTCTGGGGGAAATGCGGCTGAGGTAAGAGCGCCAACCTTCCGAGGAACACCTAATCTCAGCGTGAGCGCCATCTGTCTTCTCTGGAGAAAGAGACGGGTGGAGAGAGGCAGCGAGAAGCGAGGAGAGAGAGAGAGGACGGGGAGGAGAGATCGAGAGAACTGGAGGAGTTTGAATGTTCAGTTCGCCCTGATCTTCTCGTACAGAGAGAATCAGTGATTTCTGGATGTGTAATCGGTGTTCAGGTTGGCATCACATGGGACCTTGTTGTTGGTGTTGTGGGTAAGTGAGCCAGAAGCTTCTCCTCCTTCACCCCCAGCTCATGCACAATGTGCGGTTGCGGTGCTGCTGTCGGTGTGAGGAGCTGAGCAAGGACCACCATGGCCGAGCTGGAGCCTGCGGACACAGCGGGACCCGAGAGCGATGCGGCGGCGGCGGTAATTAGGACTTACCTGTCTCCGGTGCCTCCTGCAGTTCTCCCCGGCTCTGCTTTCTGCGAAACGGTGCAGAGTAACGGAGCTCACCGGAGCCGCGACAGCTCTGCGGAGAGGAACCCTGGAACCGGCAGCGCACCTTGCGGCATCATGAAGGTTAGTGACCGTTACGGTTTGTTTTGGGAGCTAAAACAGTGCGGATATGACCGGAGTCAGCAGTGTTGTTTTTGATTAGAACCGTCTAACGTTGGTCACGTTGTCCGTTTCCGGTTTTAGAGGACGAACGTGTGTTTCTGCTTTAAATCTTAAACTTATGCTAGCACGCAAAGTCCGGACTGCCGGGATTAACCTTTCCCAAACACAGCTGCACGTTACATTTATTTAACACCGTATATAGATTAATACAGGCTGTAATGTGCAGTTTTCTGCCTGCCCAGTTCAGTCTCTGTTTTTTTAACGCGTAAAATGCAAATTTTAGCTGTAGCAAAGCACTCAATTCTTAAACATGTCACGTGTAGACTTGACAAGACTACTTTAGTTCATATTGTGGTGGCGTAGCGCTTAAGGTACATTAGAACATTTACGGCATTTAGCAGACCCCCTTATCCAGAGCGACTTACAATTCATACAGTCTTACAATCCAAGCAATTGTGGGTTAAGGGTCTTGCTCAAGGACCCAACTGTGACAGCTTGGCAGAGTTCTGGTCCAGAGTCCAGTACCTTAACCGCTAGGCTACCACAGTCCCACTCCTTAGTGAGAGGATAAGTTTATGTGTAATTCTCTTTATGTGTAAAACACTCTTGTGATGGTGAGCAAATCGATTCAGCCTAGACACAGTACATTCTGGATTTTATTATAGGCCACTTGATATTTTAGTGCTTAATCACTGCACATGTTTAGGCATAGGCGTTATTTAAAATTAGAAACTTAACATCAATCCAGCCAATTATCGCATGCCAGGAACACCCTTTTTTCCAGGATTGCTGGAGAAAAGGCTAAATGCAGCAGACAGTAATTATATAACGCTCCCCACCACACCTCTGAATCACCGAAACCATCTTTGTGAAGACTCTTAAACTGCTCCTGTTGATATGTTTGACTTGTAAACAAGTTTACATATTGTGTTACCTCCAACACTTTCCAGAAGTCATGACTGTGCTTCAAACAGGTTCTTATATGCATGCAAGCATGCTGGTGACAGCATGAACAACAAGGGGCTTTTACAACAATGATCAAGTAAAGTGCAATAAACATGACCAATGGCGTGTGAGGCTGCATCATAAACCACAAGGGTGGAATTTAAGTGACCAAGTAACTCTAGAAGCAAGGAAGCACATCACATTAAAATTCATACATTAAACATGACATTTTCATCTGGTAGTTATCCAAAGTGACAAAGCACAGACTATATGGTCAAAGGTTAATAGACACCTCTTCAAATTACTAGCATTTCCAAAATATTGCACAGGCACTCAATATCCAATTAAGAAGTAGTGCCAGTAGAATGGCAGTATGACCTCTGTCATAGGTTTCCACTTCCTGTATGTTAGTGCATTAACATTCTGCCCTGCCCTTCTAAAAACATAGTACAAAAAGAAATGGTTTGCCAGCTCTGAGTACTCGGCTGGCCTGCAGATAGCCCTGATCTTAATACTTTAGAAAAAAACTGGACTGAGAACCATTTGTCAAGGTTTATAACACCAGTGCCCAATCTCGTGGTCATGTTCCAATAGTGGTTCATCTTTCCCCAATAGGCTATCATAGCAAAACTAAAAACTGCTGCTTAGATGTTACATGTGGGTTTCCACACTTTTCGTCTATTCAGCAAAACTCATCTAATATCTAATAAAGATATTTTTTCTCATATTTACATTTAATTAAGTGTAACTATTACAATGGCAATTTAAACACCCCATAAGTAAATCAACCATGTACTTAATCAGGCTTTTTACAGTAAGGAGTAAGTACACAGTAAGACATGTGAAGGCTGGCAGGGGAAAGGCTTTCAGAGTTAAGTCGGTAAGGAGGACAAGAGCATGGACAGGTCTTAGGAATGCGAGGCAGATAAGACACTTGTTAAGCTTCAAAAGCCAGACTGAAACACCTACACTCCACATGACACTTCTAGGGAAAAAAAAACCCATTTTTAAAAGTGATTAAATAGCTTACCTATGTAAACAGTCTTTCTTTCCATGTTTAGTATCTCTGTTTTCTGCGAAAAGTATGTATTGACAGACATCTAGTATCAGGAAACTAAATGTTGTACTTTAATGTGGACCAGTAACATAAGTACTTACTCTGCTTTGGAACCAATAACAGTATTCATCAGGGGGATCTGTTCTCTGTTTTTCCACTTTCTCTTCTATTTCTATATTTCTCTGATTAGATTAGTTAATTTTGTTGTAAATCCTCCTTGGGTTCTGTGAAAGGTGCTATAAAAGTTTGACTTATGACATATTATTCTTCTTATCATAATTTCCTATAAGATGCACTAGCAATATTTCACATCAAGAGCAAACATACTTTCCCTTTCAAACTTCAATTGAAATAATTTTCATATTTATAGTTCTTAGTTCAATTTCATATTAATGAAATTCTAATTGATCTACTGATGGACAATGAAATTGACATAACTAATGTGATCCTGAAATTTCTAATTAATCAATAATAATTAATTAATTAATAGTAATGGGTGTTGATTAAACACATTTATAATTAAAATAAAATACAGCCTGCCTCAAACTGCAGATTAATTGCTTAACAGACTCTAAAAATGTCTCACATTTAAATCTGCCAACATACCCAATTAACACAGGAATGAATAATATACATTAAAATAATGCAGATAATACACAATGATTATTCATTCATTTTCATACCCACTTAATCTATTCTCTCTCTTAAGGAGCTGGAACCTAACCAGCAGCACAGGGTGCAAGGCAGGACTCAACCCTGGAGATTGGGATAATCTATCACAGTGCTTTCACTCGCTCCCTCGCTCTGTAGTTCACATTGCAAAATTACATAGACATCAAGAGGCCTAAGGCCTATATTTAGAATGTGACAGGAATCCCACACAGAAAGAGGGAGAAAAACGAACCGGAAAACAACCTGGGGATTGCTGAAGCCGTGAAGCGACAACATTAAACACTGAGCCAGCATGCTGTGTGAACACTGATTACTTTTTATTCAAATATGAAGATGAACTACTTATTAAAATATATATAAAGCAAGAGCCAAATCACAATAAATCAACGCCTAGTCTGAGAAGAGTTTCCTCAGTTCAAATACAAGTGTTCCTTCATATAATTGAACATCATGGCAAATGAAAAAAAATGTAATTATGTAATGATAATTACAACTATGAAACAGCACTTAATAGAAAGGCATCTCAGCTTTTCCATAAATACCAAATTGCATGCTTCCTTGGCATACTGTAGTCAACAGAAAGGAATGCTTGCTATTTACCCCAATAACAAGCTTAGGTAACATGAACTGTATGCTACTTGATGACTCTCAGGGAGAAAGAGGAAAGTGCTCAACTGCTCAAAAAGACTGCAGGTGTCAACCTGTGTTTGACAGGATGAGAGCCAAAGCATTGTTCACTCATGATTCTACAGGCCACTTGATCATGGAGCTGAGCCGTAGGCCACCACGTCTCTCACGACCACCTGTGATCTATATTTACCCCTACCAGCTGCCACCTAATAAATTTAGCCAGAAGTGAAATGAAGAAAGCCTCTGCGAATTGGATAACCCAGAGACATGGAGAGGCCAAAACTTGTTTTGAAATTTAAGTATTCTCTAAAATGTACTTGCTGCTCTGGACACCTGCCACCTTTATGACAGGATTAAATAATTGCCTCTGTGAAAATGTAGATGTACTCTGTCAGTGTAACTTAGTACGTTTTGGCATTTAAAAACACCATCCCACAGAGTTCCCAAATAAATTCTGTTCTCCAAAAGCATGTCCTCCTCTTTCAAATGCCACTACATGCTTGAAGGCTTCTCAAATAACTTTCAGTGAAGAAAAAGTGCTATGGGCATGCCCATAAACATGTCTCTTAGTCAAATGTTTACCAGAGGGGAAAAAAGAAGACACAGTTTCCCAATTCAGTTAAGCCTTGCACGTTACATGATTTAAACTTTCCAACTTTCCAAATGTGGGGGCTCTGAACCCCTTCAACGTCTAAACTCGGCACATGCCTGTCATAACTGCTAGTGCTTGTCCCTGATCAACCGATGAAGCTTTCATATTCCCTAGCATGTAGGAATGTGGCGATCAGTCATGCATCTTGCACTCTGCCATGTGAGGGGAAAGCAAAACCTGAAGAACATGAGTAGCACCTGGAAAAATAACCAAACACAAAATACTTGATGAGTCACCAACTGCATACCACTGTATCGAATCACACGTTCAATTAGTACCAAATCTCTGTAAATGTTTCCTCTATATGAACATGGTTAACAAACATATCTCATGACAGTAGATAACATCATTCACTTTCTTATCTGTTTAATCTTGATCAGGGTTGCTGGAGAGCCGGTGACTAGCCGATGACACAGGAAGTAATGTAGGAGCTCTAGACAGGGCGCCTGTCAATCATAACACTCGCACACTAATGCACACTAGTGCCACTTTAACATCATAAATTAGCTTTAAATAGGTCTTCAGACTACGGGGAGAAACCAGAGCACCCAGAGTAAAGCCAGGGTACACAGAGAGAACATGCTGACTCCACAAAGAAAGGTCCCAGACAGCTACACCTGGGATCAGACCCAGGAACTTCTCACTGTGAGGTCACAGTGCTTCCCATCAATTCCCCATTTCACCATCCACATGCTATTTACTATTCATTAGGTTTTGGCAGAAAAGTTTAACAAAAACATTAATGTCACTTTTCTTTAACAACCGACTGAAAATTTCAAGTTACCGACTTAAACGATCAAGTTCAAGTTCATTTAAATGTGATTAAAGAATTAGTCAATGACATTCTTAAAATGAAGCTAACATTTTATCCCAGTATAAATATAATTTCTTGTCGAACTGACCACTGTTACCTGCATATTTATTTTTATTAGTACATTTTCCACTTATTTTGAGACATTTTGTCAGTATATTTTCAGAAGTGTGATGAATCACTATGTGCTTGTGATTAATGGATCACGTAGCAAGAGACTCATTTTAAAATGTTTTGAATAATATGCATACTAGCAACCAACAATACCTTTAACTTAATAAAATATAAATAACTTGTGCATTAAGACGAAACAGAAAAAACAGTAACAGGTGAAACAAATGGGAAACAGGAGATAATTAAATGAGTTCTGGCTGTGCTAATGTCACTATACTAGGCTCTAATATCCAGCCAAACTCACATCCTGCCAGTATTAAAATTCATATTAGCAGTTCTGGATATGCAACTAGAGAAACAGAAATGCTTAGTTAACTTGTTATTAGGTAAGCTGATGATCATGGGGAAAACATTTGTGCTCAAACAGTAAATAATATTGTTTTATAGAACATATTTAAAACCACAAACAAATGGTATATGGCACTAGATTGCAATCAACACAAAGCACAACTGGAAATGCCTTAAAAAAAATCCCTGAAAAACAATTGAAGCTTTAGCAGTCAGATCAACTATAATAAAACGTGAATCATTTTCTGTAGAACAAAACATCCGTAGAGTTTGAAAACAACACTACACTTATTAAAATGTACAAGTAAGTGGCTTTCTATTCTTATTATTACTATCAATATATTGCTTGTAGTTACTGTAATTATACAGTAAGAATGACCATGTCAGGTAAACACAGAATGGAATATCAGGCTGTAGGCTATTACAAGATGCAAAAACCTGTCAAAAATAAAATCAAAGCACTAGCACACAATCTGCAAGCCAGTTTCTCTTTCAAGTACATTTCTCTGGCTAAACTGGCAGGGGGGGGGTTATTTCTAAACATGCTAGTAAAAATAAGTGACAATGATGACCTTCAGAAGTATGCAAGTACAACTGCACAAGCACACAGCAATATAAATAAGACGTATAGGGCACAGAGGACAAGGATAAAAAGCAGGCAAAGACCACGTCATGCCAAAATATAGTTACAATTACCAATGTACAATATACAGATACCAATTTTGTGCCAACAATACCAAGTGTTGGCCAAAACAAGTCAAATCAATGTAATAATAAAACAAAAAACATTAAGCTTAACTTCAGTCCAGACCAAAGGACTGTACAACCAAAATAGAAAAATCCATAAAACAACAAAATAAACACAGTAAAATAAATATGGTAGTTAAACGCCACCCTAACATACACTGTTATAAATGCAAATAAAAAAAACTAGTAGAAACTAGTCAGCAGATCTAAGTGAACTTGAAGGGGCATGTTGGTATGAAAAGCAAGCTGATGTAAACCCATTATAAAAATTATAGACAAACAATAAAATCGTAAGATGAACAGAGAGCCAGTGAAGAGAGACCGGTTTAAAGAAGATCTGCATTGTGAACCAACAAGCATGGGGAGGCCTGGCTAACCATGTGGGACACTTCAATGTCATGTCATGTTAAAAGCATGTATAACCCTTTCAGAATACTAAAATAATCAAAAGGGTTTAACCTTAAATAAAAGCCTTAGCCTGCAAATGCCAGATCTAACCATTGACACTGTCTTTTTTTCCAATTAATAATTATTGTTCACTCCCAGATTGTATGTATGGTTCCACATCCTTAAGACATTCCAGATATATGAACTATTTTTTAAGTTCATTTAGTTTCATGGACAAGTACAGTTGGATGCCATTTGTATAAAAAACTGGCAAGCCATGCAATAATTTCTAATATTTAATCCTAAGCGAAACATGTAAAGACAGAATAAGATAGGTAAAAAAAATGCATCAAGACAAAAACGACAACACATTGTTTCAACAAGAATAAGCATTCTATTATTATGTGTCAAATGCAGCGGTGAGGTCTGAAAGTACAGAAATGAATCCCCTGAATCAGTAGTTAATAAAAGGTTAAAAACTTTTACACATACAGAACAATGCATGTCTTAGCATAATAACATGAATATGATAACAAAAAATAGCAGCCAATGTATTATTTGCTGACATATGATTTTTTTCATTCACTGAATCACTTTAATATTAGACTTTTAGCCGATATTACAACCTATTTTTATGAGGTATTTATATATAAATCTTTTTTTTTATATTTTAAATCGTTTGTTACACTGACAGAGTACATCTACATTTTCATGGGGGCAATTGTTTAATCTTGTCATAAAGGTGACAGTTGTCCAGAGCAGCATGTACATTTTAGAGAACACTTAGTTTCTAAGTTCTTTTTGTGCCTGTACCTAGGATAAAAAGATTCTTACTTTTTTAAAATTGGAGAAGTTGACCTTGGGGGATGTTTTGATTCCATTCCTTAGAATTTTCCAGATGTCCCCAACAGTCTGCTGGGGGCTTAATCAAAATGCCAGCAAAATGTCAGTCTGTCATTGATGTTTTTCGTGGAGAGAATTGGCTTCTATGCTGCCCTTCTTGACACCAAGCCATCCTCCAAAAGATTTTGTGTCACTGTGTGATCAGATGCACTCACACCTGCCCCCGGCCATTCCTGAGCAAGCTCTTCACTCGTGGTTAGCAATCCTGTAGCTGCGTCCTCTTCAGGAGATGGTCCTGATGGCCAATACGGCTTTCTTGGGTGCCCTAAAGCCTTCTTTACTGCAAATGAACTACTCTTCTTAAAGTTCTTGATGAGTTGCCATCTTACAACTCCTGCTATCTTGAAACCCTTTTGATCTAATGCAATGATGACTGCACGCGTTTCCCAGGAGGTAACCATGGTTAAGAGAAAAAAAACTTAAAAGCATCACTACCCCTTTAGGGTTACCAGTCTGTTCTGATAGAGATTAGCTGTCTCGTACTCATTAAGAGTTTCTCCTGAGCTAAGGAGATTATCACTGAAATTATGTTAGCAAGCCATTTTGAATGGCTGAAATATAACTGCTAGAATACAGTAATTTCTGTGATAAGGTCATTTTCATGGCAAAGAATGATTTTGCAATTAACTGCAATTCATCTGATCACTTTACAATCTAGAGTTAAAACAACCTGATGCAGCAAAAAGCCAAAATATATGCCATTCTCAAAACTTTTCTCCAAAATTATAGTGTTTGATGAGCAAAAATTTGGACAAATCAAGGCCTTGCCAGAATTTCTGTAATTTTGGGTAGATTATATATCAACACAGATATGTGATTTTGTAGAGATTTAAACTTTTGCCAAAAATGCCAAGGAGGCCTTAAAAAACTTCCCAATGCTTCTCCATGGAGAGTTAGCAAACAGTTCAATACTTTATGCCGACTAAATACAGCAAGTTAACTTGCTTAGATAGTTGGCTGATATACAAAAACCTTCCATGGCCTTTATATGTATCCTGTCAACCTGCTGTACCTGATGGAATAAAGTATGACTAACATAATCCCATGCGGAAACAGTGAGATCATTCTGTTGCTCCTGTTACCACATCACAACGCTCAACACCAATCATGTGCAGCAGAATCTAGAACAGTACGACATTTCTGAGAGCACAATACTGCACATGATACAAAAACAGGATCACCTGCTATACAAAGGCAAGTAGTCTCTATACGGGTTTAAAACGTACCAGATTCAAAAGTTTAGTGATAGGTAAGCCCGTCAGTGCTCATATGATACACCACACACTGTATCAAACTGGTCTGCATGGTATCCCAGAAGGAAGCCTCTTCTAAAGATGAATGATCTGGATTATAGGAACCATGTCCTTTGTTCTGATAAGACCAAGATAAACTTATTTGGTTCAAATTGTGTCAAGCATGTGTCACGGCAACCAGGTGAGGAGTACAAAAACAAATGTGTGGTGGGAATGTCATTTTGGGCTGCATGAGTGCTGCAGGCTGTGTGGAGCTATAGTTCATTGAGAGAACCATGAATGCCAACATGTACTGTGACATACTAAAGTAAAGCATGATCCACAGAGCAGAATTACAACATAACCGCCCCAAACACAATTCTGAAATGACCACTGCCTTGGTAAAGAAAGTGAGTGTAAAGGTCAAGCATGTCTTCAGACCTAAACCCTATTGAGCATCTGTGGGGCATTCTCAAACAGAAGGTGGAGATGCAAGGTCACTAACATCCACCAGCTCTATGATGTCATCATAGAGGAGTCGAAGAGGATTCCAGTGGCAACCTGTGAAGCTCTAGTGAACTCCATGCCCAATATAGTTAAGGCAGTGCTGGAAAATATTGGCTCACAACACAAAATTTTGACATATTCACTTAGGGGTGTACTCACTTGCTTTGTTTACACATTTACAAAAATGTGAGAGGTGTATTCACACATTCTCACACATTCTCTCACACATTCTCTCTCTCACACACACACACACACACACACACACACACACACACACACTCACACTCACACACACACACACATATATATATATATATGTGTGTTTGATGTTAAATGTTTATTAAACCTTTATTGTTCAATATACACGTATAGTGAACGTACAAACAAGAACTATTGTTGCTTACGAACTTTGTTCACTGAAAAATAAATTTGCAGCAGAGCATGAAACCAACTCAGCATGCCACTCATAATGCTGTAAAAAAAAGTTCTTACTAAATTCCAGTCATGTTTGAAAAACTTATCCAGTATGATCCAACAACTTTTCGGATTTCCTGATCTTTGACTATAATAAATATACAAGCATATAATAAAGCATAAATTCTCTGAGGGATGGAGGTTGTTGGCCAAAATCTACCTACATGAATCAATATGGTGCAGTCATCCTGTCCACCTTGCATAAAAGCACCATTAAAAATATGATGTTCCAACAAACATGCTTAAAGGTTGGGATAGTGTTCTTGGGGTTGTACTCATCCTCCTTCTTCCTCCAATGACAGCGAGTGGAGTTCATACCACAAAGCTCTAATTTGGTGGAGAGGTTGGAGTGTGATTGATTGAGAGTGTGGACAGGCATCTTATACACAGGTAACAAACAAGTGTAAGTAATACAGGTACAGAATAGGAGGGTCTCTTCAAGAAAAACAAACAGTTCTGTGAGAGCCAGAATTTTCTGGATTTTTTTCAGTTGAAGTGCATTAATTATTGCAACCTATAATAAAAAAATCTTGTTTGTAAAAAGAATAAAAATGATTCTTATTTAGTGGAAAAACTTCAAATACTTAAATTTTCCCCACTGTGTGTATGTCTATTTTACACACACGCACACGCACACAAAAACACACACACACACCGAGTGAGAGAAATATTTGGACACAAGTTTTGGCATTTTAGCTATTTACCAAAACATATTCAAGACAGAGTTACATAATAAAATACGAGTTTAAAGTGCAGACTCTCGGTTTTAACTTCAGGGAATTCCCATTCCTAATTGCTGGAATGGTTTATAAAATACAGGTCTTTAACATGTAACAGCATTCTGTGGACAGATTAAACTCAGATCAACCTGTACCAGAATAATGGGAAGAAGAAAGTACAGTGAAGGACTGGAACGGCTCATGATCTAATGCACACAAGTGGTACAGGGTACACTTCAGAATTCTTTCTGAATATACTCAGATTCAACCAAATGCTGCAATTTTGATTGGACAGCACTTCGCAGTACAGATGGACAATGACTCTAAACATACTGTAAAAGCAAATAAATGGAATTGAGAAACCTAATTGATCATGCATTTCACTTGCTTGAGACAAAGCTTAAGGCAGAAAGACCCACAAACAACTAAGAACTTAAGACAGCTGCAGTAAAGGTCTGGCAAAGCATTACAAAGGAAACCCAGTGTTTGGTGATGCACATGGGATTCAGACTTTAGGCAGTCATTGCCCATAAAGAATCCTCAACATAGTATTAAAAATGAACATTTTATTAACGGTAATTCGTCCAATTACTTTTGAGCCCCTGAAATGAGGAGGCTTTGTAGAAAAATGGTTGCAGTTCCTAAATGTTACATAAGATATGTGTTCAACCCCTTGAGTTAAACCCGCAAGTCTATAGTTGTTTCATTTCAAATCCAATATGGTATCATGCAGAGTCCAAGCATGAATATTGTGTCACTGACCAAATATTTCCTGACCTATATAACAATAAAATATGGGTAAAGCACATTTTACATATATTACCTTTATATATTACCTATATATTACCTTCTAATTAACCAAGGTATAAAATAATAAATGTTATACAGTTTAAGTGCATTCCAAGGTCAAGCATGTGACAAGTCTACGTGCATCTGTGCACACGAGCCATTCCATACCATTCAAAGTGTCCCACAGTGCATCTGTTTTAGTCCCTGCATTTGAACACAAATAAGTCCATTTGTTTGGACTTTTAACTGATTTATACCCTATTTGGATATTAGGACAGACAAAAAAAGAGCAGTTCAGTTTCTGCATAGTCATTTTTAGTCAAACAGCGCATACATAAAAAGGATAAAACTTAAAAACAAAAGATTTACTGTGAACTGTAGCTCCGGGGGGTTCCCAATGCCCCAGCGAATCTCAGTGTTTATCTTTAGGACAAATCTTGAGAGTTATGTTCTAAGCTAAATGCAAATAATGTTTGGTGAAAGTGATTCCCACATTAAGTATGGCCCACTGGTGGCAAACCCTGGCAGAATCCCCACAGGAAGTATTTCCTATCATTGTGCGTCAGCTACTGAGAAACATATTGACACTGCGAGCACTTCATTTTGTCCCTCTAAAACACCCCCCATCCCCAATCATTAGTTTACACTACATCATATCTCTCTATCTTTATCTCTATCTCTCTCAAGTCTATCAAACAAACATGTGGATCAAGCTGTATGGTCAGATATTACAGCCCACGTAAAAAAAAAAAACAAAAAAGGAAAAAACACTGCACTTCTGTTAAAATGTCACCCCAGATAGCCTACACCACAATATATGTTAATTAACCCACAGAGAGGGAGCCACTGTACAAAGAACAAAATCACAGCAACATTTTGTGCGGTTTACATTTGTATTTGACCACCTTCATTATATCTCGCTTTAAAAATATGTCAAAATGAACACCTTACTGTCATTTTACATTTATAGAGGAGAAACCCTGAAAGGTTTATTATGGCAAAATAAGAATTTCTTTGATTTTTGTCCAATCAGTAAACCCAGCTATGAGTTTATAATTACGATGCTATTCCAGTGCATTCTACAATTTTGTGATCGAAATGCTGAGTAAAAGTGATTTTACATTGTATATAATCTTACATAAAATGTAAGCTTTATGTAGTATATTTTATAACTTAACAACAGAATAGTACATTAGATATAAAAATAGATATATAATTATTTAGTGCTGAGCAGTATGACCGAAAAAGATTATACTGATTTATATTGATTTCTTTGTACATCATATTTTCGGGTGGTGAGGCATGAGTAAATAGAATAATTTTTAAAAATGGCATTGACTACTAGAGGGTTTACTTCTGCCCACAAATTTACATAATATGTGAGGGCAGCATGGTGGCTCTATGTGTAGCACCACCACAGTCTGCATGACCTCCCCCATGTCTGCCTGAGTTCAGTCCAGTTACCTCCCACAGTCCAAAAACATGCATGTTAGGTTAACTGATTACACTAAATTGGAACTGATTTGAGTTTATATATGACTAGTTTTAAGATAACCTTGTGTGTGTCACTGAATTGGCCACTGGTCCTAAGTAGACAGAAAATGTGAAGGAATCAGTATGCAAATGTATGTAAAGTATGTAAAAAAAAACATTTTTTTACTGTGCATAAATAAGTATTTGTAAACAGAACATGTGCCTTTTTCACCCAGGTAAGACATACAGCAAATTCAGTGGTTTAAACATTGATCTGAACGGGTCTCTGGAGTTTGTTCCTGTCATTTGCAATGCCTCGAGACAATGCCCATTCAAGCAATGTCGGATCCTTTGGCTTCACTGTTTCACTGGCACTGCTGGTTAACAGCATCAAATCCTACAATTGTAATCACATATACTTTTGCCATTCCAACACGTTATCTGCTGAGGTATTAGAGTACAAACAGAGTACAAACTCAGCAGATAAGTGTTACAAAAAGAGGCTCAACAAACTTTGTGGTATAGAGCCTTTTGGTTTGTGTTAACATTTCTAAAACCAAAAATGGCCAAACTGTAGACACAGCTCCTTTCTTGGGCACATACCTCTTTTGCATCTCCCGTCACACATTGTTTATCCACCAATTCTGATGTCTGTTTTCTGAGCTTCTCCCAGCTGTTATGCTATGCAGGCTAGGGTGGGATGTGGTGTATGTTATGCTACCTAGCAAGCCATACCCAGCATGCAGTTTTACACAATACTCAGTACTGAAGCATTAGTATGGCCAAAGCATTACTACGAAAACTGCATTTTCATTAGTAAGATTATAAAATCTATGTATATGCATAATTTAAAAAATCTGTACATCTTACAACAGTATAAATACAGATACTCCCAGATTTACTATGGGGATTCCTTTTGACAAATCCATCATAAGTTGAATTTAATCGAGGAGCTCAATATATACAGTACATGTCATGGCACATTATGTAGACATTAATCCCGTTCAAACATGGCAACAACCACTGCTTTGCCTCACTACAGTTCACAGCGATCATCACGTCAGCCTTGTGACTCCCTACAACACGTTTTCCTGATTTTATTTGCTCTGGAAAATTCATTCGAGTATGGTTTATGCTGAATGCATTTATTTGTATTGTCATATTCTCATCATAAAGTCAATTTTATAAGTCCCTTAGCTTAAATAAAAAAATAATGGAAATTAGCGTTATGATGCAGCAAGAAGCATCTTAACTTTAAAAGTTAAACACACACATACACACACACACACACACACAATCTCTCTACACCTTTCCTTCCTTGTACACAGAAAACAAATAGTGCTTGACTAGCAGCAAAATCTCAAATAAGGCAAGCAGACTGACAGTTACAATTATAGGCTCAAGCCTTCGCTTGTGTTATTACACAGAACTTAGTAACAGGTTTACACCCTTTGGAAAAGTATGTACTTTGTTTGTAAAGAGGAGGTAATTTTTAGAATGCTGCATGCTGAACAGGTCACAGTGAAAGTGGAAGATCCTTTGAGACTCAGTTTCTCTAGCTTGTGATTTAATTATACATGTTTTGACTAAGGTTGAACAATGTAGTGCACATTGTTTCACAGAATACACAACGTTCACAGTTTCATCACTAATCCTGAAAATAAAGTCTTAATGATAACTGATTTTTACTGATTCAATTTAATCCTATGCAACACTAAGCCACTAGCTTTTTCATCAACATCCTCAAGAATGTGTTTTTTAAACCGTGGCCAGAAAAATGTGTATTCACCTTTGCAATGCCTAATGAAAGAATTTACAAATAGCAGAACCCAATGCAATAACTTATTTTCCAGAACTTTTTCTGCTGTAAGCTCGGTACGGACGGAGCATGTGTGATATGAGAGTGATGTATGGCGTGTTAAGTAAAGAGAACGTTCTTTAGCATGGTGCTTTATTACTTAACAGTTAAAAACACTACAATGGCGTATTTACTCAGTTCTATGGTTTAAATAGTGTATAAATACTTAAATAGTGTATAAATAAATATAGCGTCCCTACTTCGTGGATTTTCATTTATCGCGGGTGGTCCTGGAAAATAACCCCCCCACTATAAACGAGGGAACACTCTATAGCTCATCTAAAGGAATACTTTCAGTAATACCTCAATATTGCTTAGAGATTATTGTCCATAATGACAGGATAACATCATATAGTTGCTGCAGATTTGCCAGCTGCACATCTATGATGCAAATCTCTCAACACGCCACACCCCACAGGTTCTCTATTCCACAGACATCTGGTGACTGTGGAGGTCTGTTGAGTATACTGTACACTTTGTTAAAAAAAAAAGAATTTCAGCTTTGCAACATGGTGTGTTATCCTGTTGGAAGTTCCCATCAAAAGATAGGTATGCTGTGGTCATGAAGGGATGGGCATGGTCAGCCACAATAATTTATTGATATTGCCCAGAGTGCACTAAGAAAATATCCCTCACTCCATTACACCATCATCATCAACGCAGGATGGATCCATGCCTGATTCTTGTTGGTTATGACAAATTCTACCATTTAAATTGGCCAGTAGATATTGAGACTTCTCAGACAAGACAATGTTTTTTTCCAATCTTCTGTTGAACAGTTTTATCCATGTGAATTACAGCCTCAGTTGCCTGACAGGAGTTAAACCTGTGTGGTCTTCTACTGCTGTAACCCATCTGCTTTAAGGTTCGAGGTGTTACATACAACAGCTGTGTGGATATTTTGTCTTTTGCAGCTCACTTTCTGTAAACCCTGATCATTAGTTTCCGAAATTCTCAGAACCAAATGGTGCCATGTCAAAATCACTTAAATCACTATTCTTAAAAATCCTCCTGGTAAATAGTACAGTAAGGCATGCAAAATCTTTTTTGCAGCCCCTGACATTCAAGCTTGGGCATTTCTGGCTTTGAATGCATATTTGCTTGCTTCACAGACCTTAAATAGATCACAAGCAAGTGTTTGCTACAAAATATATATATTTTGTTCTTCTGTCCTGAAGCGTTTATCAACTGATGACTGGACAAACTAGAATAACATCTCAAATTTTCAATAAATCAGTGCCAGGACAGTTTTACTGATGTACACGTCACAAATAAAGTAACAAGATATGTTATTATTTAAAGCAGCTTTGTATTAGGCACCACAACTAACTACAGCTTCAGTGGAGGGATACAGGAATCTCTGGCTAGAAAATGAAATGAAGTGATCATACATGAACACATTATTCCTGTTTAAAAAACCTCCATCTGCCACACTTGCACACTGTGCATGTGTATTACTGGATTAATTACAGCATTATACCATATAATGTCAATTACAGCAAATAATAATGGGCATAATCGACATTGCCCTTACACAATATTTCAATAAAAACATATCTGCCTTGTGACATGCTGCTTTCAAATGACCCTGAACTGGACTAAGCCACTAAGCAAATGAATGAATGAACGAACGAACATGTCTGTGCTACATATAGAACCATGTAAAATACAGTAGAAATAGAAGTAAAAATCACCTATAGTGCCGGCATTACTCTAACAAATGAATTCCACTTCTGTTTACATCTGCATCCCATGCAGTCACATTTTCCAAATATAAAACAGGGAGTTTACTCCAGATCAATGCAGAAAGTCACCCCTTGCCTCATGGTGGCAGCTAACGTCATATGCTATGCTTTATTATCATGTGCCAAAAGCAGTTCTTTCCAACATTCCAGTGATCACACAGTGCCAGGAGCAGGTAGGAGGAAACCCGTCCCTTCCTGCTCGGCTTGATTAGAAGCTACACTGGACCGCACACCCTCCTGACTCACTTTGAGTAATCTCTGCTAGAAAAATCCAGGGCAAGGTGTACTGAACCTACAAGGTCACAAAAGTCACATAGAAAGAACATTAAGACAAAATGTAGCATAATAGTCAAGACAGTTTTGTGACAGTAAGTCAGTAGAACACTATGGCAGGTGCTGCTTTCAATTTAGCTGTACACATATGTACACATTGTTGCATTAATACAATGGTAAAAAGAGCACCTGCTTTTTACTGACGACTGAATTGAATTACATTACTGTCAATGCACACATTAAAACAAGACTGACTGTCCTTGATGGTCCAGAAGAGAGAAGGAAAAATTAAAGAAGAAGCAACATGAGAAATATGAGAAACAACATTCAATTAAAGATGAACCGATCAGTTTATGGGGTCGAGAGCCAATACTGATCGAGGGTGGAGCCACTTTCAGCGCAATCAAGACATAAATCTTGTGCTGGGTCAAAAGCCGTATACTTCTCTAGCAAAAGAACATACCGCTTTAACAGTCAAGCAGTTTGTACTGGATGGAATCCAGTTTCTACATTCAGAGACATTTTCAATACAGCCTCTGGGCTCTAGACCGCGTCCAAACTCACTGCAAATGCGATGCACTTTTTTAAAATTTTAGACTAAGAATTTTGCACATTCAGATTTTTGCAACTGCAAGACATTTAGTTTGTTTTTTATCACTTGAGCATCACCTGATTTTGACGCACGTGTGCAAACGGCATTAACAAGGTCGGTCTTAACACCAAGTGACATCGTTACACATGCACATTTTTGGACAAGCTGTTATAGGAAGAACAGAGAAAATGTACACAGAAGCTGTTATGAAAATAAATGCAAGCCTTTCTGCATGAGAACTGTGGTTTAGCACAATTAGCAATAATTAAAACTTGAGTCAAGTATTAATATGTCAAATTTATAAGTACATTTACATAATAATACGTAAATGTTTATCACAAGACACAGAACCACAGGTGCAATGTAATTAATTCATTTTATAAACCCTTTAGTCTTCCACATTGTCCTGATAATCCGTGCATACGGTTGAGCAGTTTGTACTGGATGGAATCTAGTATGTACTGTTTAAGTGTGCCATTTGTACTCAGCAGATGTAGCCATGGTCTAAACTGGTTTATTACTATTTATAAGGAAGTATCTTCTTCTGCCATTTTCTTTTTAATCAACAGGTAAATTCTAGATTTTCAGCTAGCATTTCATACAGGGACTGCAGGGACCTGTAACTGAGGGGGTCTGTACTAAGCTACACTCCCTAGATTGAACATGACATGGAAATACAGAAATGGGTTTTTCACAATGGCTTTCAAGCCACTGATTGACTCTCAGGAACAGCCAAATTAGAGACGTATCAACCGATATTTATACACAGTTGGGCGATCCATTACTCTTTACTCTAAAATATTTTAAAACATTATATATTGATAGTATTGTACATTCCACATACTAAACAGTGCAGGCCGGTATTAAAAACAGTTTGAGGTTGGGAAAAGTTCAGCTAAACAACTCTGGATAGCCATCATCATTTGTTCTTGATGTAATGGCACGTTCCCGACGGCAACAAGTCAAACAAGTGATGACCCACGTAGGAAGTGTCTTTAAGGATGTTTGTAACTGTACGGAGACATAAATGGCTATTTAAAATGCCCTCAATGGAGCTTAGAAATCCCACATAGATGCAGTAGCTCAGTACACTAGTTGAAAAGCAGATTGTTAGCCAGGTTAGGCCTGGATGATATGGTTGAAAACTGTACAACACTCAGTAAGCATTTGGGAACTGAGGACATTAATTGTTGAAGCTTTTCAATTGGAATTCTTTCCCATTTTTGCTTGATGTACAACTTCAGTTCCTCAACATTACAGGGTCTCCATTGTCATATTTTGCACTTCATAATGCAGGCAGGCCAGTCTAGTACCTGCACTCTTTTACTATGAAGCCACGCTGTTGTAACACATACAGAATGGGGCTTGGCATTGTCTTGCATATGTTGCTCCAAAAACTGTATGTACCTTTCAGCATTAACATTGCCTTCACAGATCTACAATTACCCATGCCATGGGCACCAACGCACCCCCATACCATCAAAGATGCTGGCTTTTGAACTTTGCCCTGATAACAATCCAGACAGTCGTTTTCCTCTTTGGCGCGGAGGACATGATGCCCATGTTTTCCAAAAACAATTTAAAATGTGGACTCGTCATCCTTCTGGGATGCTCCCTTTATGGATGTACCCAATCATGACACTCGCCTGTTTCCAATTAACCTGTTCACCTGTTGAATGTACCAAGTGATTTCCCCTGTCCAGACTTTTATGTAACGTTTTGCAGGCATCAAATTCAAAATGAGTATTTGCAAAAAAAAACAGTACCGTTTATCGTCTGAACATTAAAAATCTTGTCCTTGTAATTTATTAAACTGAATATGGGTTGAAAAGGATTCTGAAAATCATTGCATTCTGTTTTAATTTATGTTATACAACATTTCAACTAGAGCTACCTAACACGATGCAAATACAAAATGTAGTTTTAAAAAAACTATCTACTATACAAAAAATTATAAAGTGATAAATATTATAAATTAATAGTCAAATAAATTATGAGAAAAAAACATCATAATATAGCACACTCTCATTTTGTCACACCGCTCTGTTTTTGATGTCGTCTTCACAACTAACTTCACAGCTGCTTGTGTGTCACTAAGGTCCCCTTTATTAGCATGGGATATGATAGGCTGTTAATGAGCCAGGGTAGGTGCACCTGAGGGGTTTGGTCATACAACCGTCATATTCATGGTTCCCTGGCTGCTTGCATTTAAAGTGCTAAAGGGAAACTTTCAGAACTTTCTTTGCTATTGATGATGTATCTTTCATAGTTATGGATTTTTCACCCAGGTTTAAGCCATCAGTTCAACTTTCAATGGAATGTCAGAGTAGCTGCAAGGCCTTCTTGACCATAATAGTTTTGGTAGTCCACGTGGGTAGTCGTTGTTACAAATGCCTAGCCTTGCTCTGCGAGTAAGAATTCCACACAGTCAAATTTTTGCAACTGCATGACGTTCAATTTGTGTTTTTTTTACCTCACTTGAGCCTCACTTGATTTTGACCTGCCTTGCAATGCTGTCAGCGAGGTCTGTCCACAGTCTTCCACATAATGTTTTATGTTTAAACAACTAAGTTTTTATTCAGTAAGAATAAACTGATAAACTGTTCCCTCAATCTACCCTTGTTACACAGGAAAAGTGCTTGTGAAGTATAAGCAAAGTTGGACAATTTCCTCACCCTGGCTTGACAAAGACTAACGTTCAATTCTTTTTAATCCCATTGTCACGCCTGGTAACTGCGCAAGCGTGTACCAGGTTATTGTGCACACCTGCCTCGCATCAGGGAGGACTATTTTGGACATTGCCCGCATTTTTTATATATATATATATATATATATATATATATATATATATATATATATATGTGTTTTTTTTAAGTATAT